>OZ014455.1:7565708-7588111 GCA_963966035.1 Acleris laterana
TCACTTTCTCAGGAAATGGCTTGTTATAACAAATTACTCAGCCAGGTTAAATTGTATTATTGTAAATATTTGATAAATACTGATTTTGAACACTAATCCATGAGTTAGTCTTGTGTCAATATAAGATTTTTTTATGGTTTTAGTTCTTTCTTCCTTTCGCTCTGTATTTTTAAATAATTTTTTATGACATACATAAAATCGTCTTGAAACATGCCTAAAAGAGAAGAGCCATTATAACACCTATATTCCCTTTTGACAGTCAAAAACTGGGTCAAATAAACCTTCTACCTACAAGCAAATTAGATTTAAAAAATTGTGTTTTGCTCTTTGTAGTTTTTCACACCATTATATTTACAAATCGTCACACAGATGTCTAATAAATATAAAGAAATATTTAATTACTTTTCCAATAAAGTCTCTAATGTTGATGCAGCATAATATTTTCTATTTCATATTTCGTGACTATTGTTCTAAATTCAACCCCTTTTTCCAGTTAATTGAGTACAATGACTTGGTAGACTCTGGCCAGTTCAACAGCAGTGGCACGCAGCGCCGGTACCCGCTTCGGGAGCTAAAGTGGACCCATCAGAAGAGCATCCTGACTGACCAAGAGGCCATGCTGCAGATGCATGCCGCCGGATTCAAAAATAGGAGGCAGTGGATAAATGGGAGCATCGAAATCAAGGTGAGACCCTAGGAAGGCATAACAAGATAGTACATGATTGTAGGCGGCAAAAATGGCCGCAATGGCAACGTGCCTGTGTACAAAACTAATATGGAATTTACGTGTACAAAACTGATAGGAAATTTATGTCAAATTTCAAAAATAGAATGTCCAATGTACTATACAGATGTATGGAAGAGGGGTTTTACTTAAGTTTTTTTACCCATACTTTTTTTATTTATTTATTATATTATTAGGCACGGTACAAAAGTAAATATATAACAATATTCCCGCAAAACGGTTTTTACAGTTTGTCTGCAGGCAGGAGTCTCTATTTATCTAAATAAGTAATAAATAAGGTAAGTGACTACAGGTGTACATATGGATATAAATATGATACACACCTGAGTGACAATTGCTTATGAAAGCAGTTGTCATTCAAGTGTCTGTAGTAAATATTTTTTGAGCTCTTTCTTAAGCTTAAATTTATTTGGTTCTTGACGGATGTTCGCGGGTAGGCTATTTAGGAGGTAAGGCAGTCTTTTATTTAACGTTCTGTCTCCAAAATAGTTGGAGACACGGGGAACCTCAAACTTACCCGCGGACACCGACCTAGTAGCATGAGTATGCTCAATGGGTGTAGGGACATGCGCTAGAGTGCCATGGTTGTTAACTGCAAGAAGGTATTTATGTTTTAAGCTTACTGGTAATATTTGACAGATTTTAAATAACTTAGTATAATCTCCTTTACAATTTGCTTTTGTTTTTTTACTAACCATTAATTTTAGGAATCGTAATTGTAATGCCTCTAGTTTGTCTATGTAAGATTTAAATGTGAGTCCATAGCAGTCCAGCGCATAGCCCAACACAGAGTCTACTATCGCATAATACAGACATTTTAATATATTGCTAGGGACCTTATAACTTAAGTGATAAAATTTACCAAGAAGGGTTCTTAATTTGTTACTAATGTAGCTTATATGTTGGTACCAGGAGAATGTGGCATCGACTTTTACACCAAGATATGTTACACAGTCTACTATTTGGATAGGTTACAATCACAATTTTGAAGGTTTTTATGGAAACAAGTAAAGCTATGGGTATACAATAATGGAGGTGTTTCTGTTCTGTGCATACAGGGTTATTGGTAAGTCGACCTATTCCCGTTAGGAGGCGATAGGGGTGACCATTTGCGATAATTTTGATCCCCATATGCATTATGCAAAAGTGAACCATTTTTGAGTTATCGCGTTTTTTAGTTTTTTTTTAAATTAGTCAGAAATTCAACTTGAAAAATTTATTACAAAAAAAGTATCAAATTAAATCTATTTTTTATTTCGGATTTACAAAATCATTTAAACACTGGTTATTTCTCAATATTAAAACAGTAATTATCGGTCCAAATTTAAAAAAGCGAGACGGAAAACGAAAACTTTTCAATATTTTTTTGCGATCGCTTTCCACTAAAATGCCTTACAAACAAAAAAAACGTTATAAAACTTGGCTTGCAGAATATTTTAAAAACTTTACTGTTTTCTTAGCTCTCCAAAAATGCATAACAACTAGGAACTTATTTATAAAAAAACTGAAAAAAATCATCACAAAGGAAGCGGGCGGAAATTCGTATTCGAACTAAACTAAATTTTAGTTTAGAAGCTCTGACTCAGAAATGCAACTTCAAAAATTAAGATAATAAAAAATACCAAATTTAAGTCAACTTTTTTATTTGCTTTTGTACAAGATGAAATTGTTGTTCTTATGCAATATTAAAAAAAATATTATCTGTACACGTTTGAGAATACGAGGCAGAAACCAAAAAATACATGTTTTTTTATCAAACTCCAACATAAATTACACGAAAACAGAAAAATTTACCAATACATTTGGCGTGCAGATAACACATAAAAAATTTACGTTTTTCCAGCTTTCTAACGAGCTATTAAAACTAATATGATTTTTGTAAAAGATTGCTTGAAAAAATTGATCACAAAGAAAGTAACAAGGAAGTCACGTCCGAACATAACTTAAAATTAACTAGTTATTAATTAATATTAATTATTATTATTATTAATTATTGTTAATTATTTAGTTTTAATAGCTCGTTAGAAAGCTGGAATAACGTCAATTTTTTATGTGTTATCTGCACGCCAAATGTAGTGGTAAATTTTTCTGTTTTCGTGTAATTTATGTTGGAGTTTGATAAAAAAACATGTATTTTTTAGTTTTCGGCCTTGCATTCTCAAACGTGTACAAAATTTTTTTTTTTTAATATTGCATAAAAACAACAATTTCATCTTGTACAAAAGCAAATAAAAAAAGTTGACTTAAATTTGGTATTTTTTTTTATTTTAATTTTTGAAGTTGCATTTCTGAGTCAGAACTTCTAAACTAAAATTTAGTTTAGTTCGAATACGAATTTCCGCCCGCTTCCTTTGTGATGATCTTTTTCAGTTTTTTTATAAATAAGTTCCTAGTTGTTATGCATTTTTGGAGAGCTAAGAAAACAGTTAAGGGGTGAATATTCCGGCGTTCCAACCGCCGTCATTATTCTCTTCAACGCATTGACGAAAATAATGATAGCTACCAGCAACTTTTGATGTCTAAATCAGCGGACCCGGGGGTAGTATCCATGCCATTTAAAATAACAAGGAAGTTATTAAGTTTATATTGAAGAATATGCGAAAATAATAATGACGGCGGTTGAAACGCCAAATATTCACCCTAAGTTTTTAAAATATTCTGCAAGCCAAGTTTTATAACGTTTTTTTTGTTTGTAAGGCATTTTAGTGGAAAGCGATCGCAAAAAATATTGAAAAATTTTCGTTTTCCGTCTCGCTTTTTTAAATTTGGACCGATAATTACTGTTTTAATATTGAGAAATAACCAGTGTTTAATTGATTTTGTAAATCCGAAATAAAAAATAGATTTAATTTGATGCTTTTTTTGTAATAAATTTTTCAAGTTGAATTTCTGACTAATTTAAAAAAAAACTAAAAAACGCGATAACTCAAAAATGGTTCACTTTTGCATAATGCATATGGGGATCAAAATTATCGCAAATGGTCACCCCTATCGCCTCCTAACGGGAATAGGTCGACTTACCAATAACCCTGTATATGGAGATTGTATAATTATAAGTTTAGTTTTATCTACATTTAAGATTAAGCCATTATCATGAGACCATTTTACAACTGCGTCCACATCTTCTTGAACCAGGAGACACGTTTCGGTAAAGCAGGTTCCGGCGCGTAGGGTGCATAGGTCGTCAGCAAACATGTACGAAGAGCAGTTACGCAGTACTCCGCATAGACTGTTAACATGCATAAGGTAGCATACAGGTCCACACACGGAGCCCTGGGGGACTCCGCAGCGCACCGGCGTGTCGTCGCTCGCGCCGTCACCTATCCTCACGCGGAACGAGCGTGATGTGAGGTAGTCGCGGAACCAACAGTTCAGCGGCTGCCCCACACCACATTCGTCGATTCCATTTAAAAGGGTACTGGTATCTAGGGTATCAAATGCTTTTTTAAAGTCATAAAATATAGCTACTACGAATTGTTTATTTGCTAAATAAGTGTTTATCTCGTTGGTGAAGTTAGATAATAGAGTGTTAGTGCTTTTATTTTTTTGGAAACCATGTTGGGACTCATTTATTATACTATTTTTTTGTAAAAAAGAATTGACTTGTTGAATTATACACTTTTCTAATATTTTATCGATACTTGAAAGAATTGATATGGGTCTATAATTTGAAAATACTTTACGGTCGGTCGGTCGGTTATTTTGTGCCGGCCTAGGCCATAAGAGGTCGTGAAGCTAGTCTGACCCTGGTCTTTTGTCACGTGTGAAAAAAGTAAACAGAAACGGCGAACCCTATCGTAAATGCGTAACATGAAGTCACAAGGAAGAAATGTCAAAAATACTTATTAAATCGCTGTGACAAAGTCCTATAGTGACTCGATAACAAAATCTGTAACGCTTCACTTAAATAGAGTAATTCGTTAAATTAAGCACAAAATTATGTAATTATAATTATACCTTATAATTTATTAGTGTTATTATGCAGTTGGCCTTTGGACTTGTCTTAATTACTTCAAGATAAAATGCCAAGGGGTAAGACAAGATAATGACGCGTATAAAATTGAGCGAGCTGTCATGTACCTATTGATATGCACCTTTTGGTCACTTAATTTAATTTAAGTTTTAGTTGTGACTATTCACAAAGCTTTTTATATATTACTAGCTGTTGCCCGCGACTCCGTCCGCGCAGAAAATAAAACATAGCCTATGTTACTGCGGAATAATGTACCGTAGCATTCACGTAGGGTAAATCGACAATTACTGGCCACTTGAGAAAATGTCATTTAGTTACTAGCCAAAAAAGTTATACACAGACGCCGTTTGTAAATAAACTGATAGTATTCCGGTTTAATCGCACAAATATCAGTATATCTTTTGATTTACACATATTTACAAATTGGCCAGTTACTGAAGGTGGACAATAATAGACGATTTACCCTATATGATTATTCCCTTTGTAGAGTTTGTAAAATTTTCCAGCGCCAAAAGTATTTTATGCGCTTATCCAGGAGATGAACGATGTGTGCTGAATTTCATCTAAAACCCTTTAGCCAATCATGCGCGATTCATAATCCAACATCCGCATACACATTGATAATATTAGTACTACTAATGTAAGTTTTCCGGATGTTTATAAATGTATTAATTACTATTAATTTATAATAATTTACATGTGTACATATACAATATAATAACTCTAATTAGTAATATTAATAATTACTGATAGTGCCAAGTTATAATGACCTTTATCTTTTTAAGTGTTTTAGAGCTACCTTCACAAGAAGGAGGTAATCAATTCGAAAGTTTTTTTTTTGAGTATGTTACGCGAAGTCTTCGTCAATTACAACCATGTTTTAAATTATATGAGTTTAAAAGTTAATTCTCATCTCCTAAATCGACGTAGGTTGCATTTTAACATAATTATCATTCCACGGATGGCAATTTTTTTACGCGCCCTAATATGCCGATCATATGCCCCCATCCCTCCCTGAAACTGTAAACATGTGCGACAGGAGACGCCAGTGATACCAAAGCGAAGTAAATTAAGCTTTGAACAACCCGTTGATCGTGGGGCGTCCGCGGTACAAAATCTCAAATGTTTACCTTCCCCTTTTTTTCAGTTGGACCTCCTACCATTCAGGGACTTCTCATCCGACCTGCCTCACCTCATCCACACTGCCAACTCCTCGCTTCTCGACGTGCAGCTGGTGAACCTCACTACTTCTCGGGACTATAACTCCTCGCGTTTCGCTTTGAACCTGTTACTCATCAGCACTGAGGACCCCTGGGGTACTATGGTGCAGGAGATGAAGAAGAGTTTAGACGATGAACATACACCGGGCGTGTTTGAGGTAGGTGGAAGTTTTTGAAATTGTTTGTAGACCGTAGGTTAAAGTAGACTTAATATAACGAAATTTTTGCAGAGGGGTTTGTTACCAATAAGACTAAGGTGTGCATTAATACTCGAAACTTTCCTTTATTGTTTTCTGAGATGTTATTGGAATTAAATTCTCGTTTTTAATCAAAGTTTTTTTAGTGAAAACTACCGGGATTAATTTCAAGTTCTCACCAATTTCATGCGACAGTGCTCGGAAATCAAATGTAATTCGCCATGTTAACAATTCTCGCTAACCAACAACCATATTTTATCTAACATAGCTCCCAGAAATATCTGACACGTTCCTATAATTCTAGTAATGGAGACGTCATTATTTTCGAGCCCAATATGCTGTATAATATATTATAGCGTTTCATGCTTATGCTTATTACTTGCACAGATCTATGCAGACGCACGGCTAAAGCGATCTACTCCACTTTGTGCAGATAATCGAGCTTAAGACGCCGGCAGTCGCGAGCGGCGCGGGCGGCTACCTCCAGTTCCGGCCCGTCGCGTACACGCAGCGGGAGCGCAGCGTCACCAGCTCCACCGTCGTGCACGCCAGCGCCTTCAACAGGTAACTTTTCAGCGCCGTGTGCATATGGATATTCGAGATCAAGGCGTGACGTCTATCCAGAACCAAAGGAAGAAGTAGTAGTAGTCATTTTCTGAACATAATAATGTGGTCATTAAGGAAAAGTAATCATTTTGAGAAAGTATTCATTTTGAGTTAGTGGTCATTTTCGGAAAGCAGTCATTTTGGGATAGTAATCATTTTGAGAAAATAGTCATTTCGAGTAAGTAGGCATTTTGGAAAAGTAGTAAGTTTTGGGAACACATGTGGCCATTTTGGAGAAGTAATAATTTTGAGAAAGTAGTGTCTTGAATAAGTAGTCATTTTGAGTAAGTAGTCATTTTGGGTAAGTAGTCATTTTAGGAACATATGTGGTGATTTTGGAGAATTAATCATTTTAAGAAAGTAATTATTTTGAGAAAGTAGTAATTTTGAGTAAGTAAGTAGTCATTTTGAGAAAAGTAGTAATTTTGGGAACACATTTGGCCATTTTGGAGAAGTAATCATATTCAACACATCTGGTCAGTTTAGGAAAGTATTAATTTTGGGAAAGTAGAAGGCATTCAAGGATTCCATTGTGCTTCTGGAAGACTAAGTCAAAAGAAAGAGACGATGCCTAGCTTTTAAGTTCGATTTTCAAGCTCGTGTTTCTTGATTGGTTGCAGTTCAGAAATACCGATACCTAGTACGCTGTACGATTTCTACGGCCAGTTCCTACTAGACACGAACCTGCTCATACAGAACGTAGCCGTGTCCTTCGGCGAGCCGGAAGATGGGTTCTACAGGCATGTCAACTTTACCGCGTGGTGAGTCTTAGAGACAATATTTTCAATTAATTCATTTCAAACTCGTAGCGTTTCTGACGTTTCGTAGCTGTAGTACAATCAAATTTATACGAGACCTTCGGTGGCAGTGTGGCTTGACATCTGGACTCGTGGGCGGAGTGGCCACCGCCTACGGCCTTGTGGTCTTGCGCCTGTGTGTGTACGTGTGATTATGTGTGGGTGAGTGTCTGTGACATCGTTGCACAGGTTGCTCCTAAAGGGATGGACGCATTTGGACGCGATTTGTTTTTAAAGCTAGTGCACACTATAGTCTATTCAGGATAGGATGGGTACGGCGACATATGACACTTGGCAGATAAAGTGTTGTCGCCTTGTGAAATTGAAAGGATTATTGACGATTATCGATTACGTTTGCTAAGGGAAAATAATCGATTCTTTATGCACTCCTAATCCGTTTAATTTAGTCCGTTTTAACCCCACAAAGACTCAAGTTTGCGCGTTCACCGCTAAGAAGTTGGCGTTCGATGCATCACCTCGTTTTGAGAGCACCCCCCTCACTGCCTCAGCCAGTATCGAAATCCTTGGTGTCAACATTTCGAGTGATGTCCAGTTCCGCGGTCATTTAGAGGGTAAGGCCAAATTGGCCTCGAAGAAGCTCGGTGTGCTCAACAGATCGAGACAGTATTTCACTCCGGCCCACCGCCTGCAGCTGTACAAGGCGCAGGTACGGCCACATATGGAATACTGCTCTCATCTGTGGGCTGGGGCTCCCCAATACCAGCTTCTCCCTCTGGACCGCATCCAGCGGAGAGCCACTCGAATTGTCGGCTGCCAGCGTACTTCTGACCGGCTTGACTCCTTGGCGCTGCGTAGAGATGTAGCCTCACTCTGCATTCTCTATCGCTTGTACAACGGGGAGTGCTCCGAGGAGCTGTTCGGATTAATTCCTGCCGCATCCTTCCGCCTTCGTCCTACGCGACAGAAATTCCACCACCATCATTTAGATGGCTGGCAGTCCACAACTGTGCGTTTCGCACGGAATTTCCTGCCTCGCACAACTAAACTGTGGAATGGTCTGTCGCCTGCGGTATTTCCGGACCGTTACGACCTTCAAACCTTCAAGAAAAGAGCGTACTCTCATTTGAAAGGCCGGCAACGCACCTGTGACTCCTCTGGTGCTGCAGGTGTCTATGGGTGACGGTAATCGCTTTCCATCAGGCGATCCGTCTGCTCGTTTGCCTTCCTATACCATAAAAAAAAAAAAAAAAAAAACTTGCCAATATTTTTCATTTCTTAAAACTATATTGCACACAAATTATGAATGGTGAATTCAGTCATTAAATAAATGTCAGAAGACAATAATTTACACGTAAATTTAAATAAAGCACTAGATGTTCTTTATTTCAATATAATCGTGACGCGAGTGAAGCGATTTGTTAATATGGCGGTTCGATTCGGTCGATGACAGATATGTTGCCAATCTCTATTAATAGTTCCATTCACGTATCGGAAGATGCAGTGTAATTATTTTATTGACCTATTTTCACTACATAAACACGTAATTTAATGGAACTTGATTATTATATTACGAAAAACGATAAATCTAATTTATTGGAAATAATTTCTTTGCAATATATATTTTTAAATTTGTTGACAGCTGGATTGGTTAAAACGGCTTTTGCGTAAAATGTAAAACTGTCATGTGTCGCCGTACCCATCCTATTCTGAATAGACTATACAGGGTGTCTTGAAATCAATCGAAGAAATTTTAACCGTAGATAGGGTGGATGATTTTGATCATCTCTACATTGGTAACTTTTTTTTTAAGTTAATATTTGACTGAGTTACAGACTGATTTATCCTGACGATGCTCTCAGTGTGCTCCATCTTAACTAATTCATTCATAACCCATACACCGGATTGACGGGGGCAAATATGTACCAGTGCTAGTGATTCATTAAATATCGATTAAGTTTATCGACAATTTTTTTCGTGACATATGGATCTTCCATTACTTACAAAATAAAGTTGTAAATACCTTTATCTTCTACTAGCGACCCGCCCTCGCTTCGCTTCGGTTTATGTGAGTTTTCGGTAACACCCGTACATAAAACAAAGTTTATTATACATGAAAACCTTCCTCTTGAATCACTCTATCTATTAAAAAAAACCGCATCAAAATCCGTTGCGTAGTTTTAAAGATCTAAGCATACATAGGGACAGACAGCGGGAAGCGACTTTGTTTTATAATATGTAGTGATGATATCTAAATGATCAGCTTTCCATGAAGATAAACGATCTTTTTCTTTCGAATCATTTTTAACCGACTTAAAAAACTAAATGGTTCTCAATTCGTCGGAATAGTAAAGAATATTGTCGTACTGAATTAATTTGTTATTCAATGTAATTTTAACGGTTGTCAAAAGTGACTCGAGTCCAGAGTCAATGTCAGATACCGGTTGTTTGTATTATAAGAGGTTTGCACATAATTAAAAGTCATTCAAACTAGGCCATTACTTATTTTAATGATGATCAAAAATTGCTTTATATCGTTGTCGATAAATTTTGTCGATATTGAATCACCAGCACTGCTACATTTTTGCCCCCGTCAAACCGGTGTATGACATAACATGTGTCACAACGTAATGTAAATAAACAAGTTGTTCCATATCAACAATCTTTCTAATCACGGTCAAAAGCTCCACGGTGTTTAGAAAACTGAAAATAGACTGAAACTGAACTGTAATATGAATGAAAAGATGATCTCTGATAAGGGCTATTATGTGAAGTAATTTAAAAATGAAACTTACGATTACGATGTTTACTCACACTCTTCCCACACTCGCACAGGTAAAATAGCACTTGTACTCGTAGGTACATTAAAGTTATTTTATTAGATCATGAATCATGGATTTATTTCATTGATTTCTACCACCATCAGGGATAACTATGAATACAACACACAATTATTAAAACGAATCAATAATTTGTTATTGTCCTTTGACAGTTCAGCAAAGTATTTTTTTAAATCTTGTACCATTGAATATTCTTTATGAAAAGAGGTTTAGGTGTAGGTTTTGTAAAAATAAAATCGTCTCTACACGTTACGTTTTATAAGAATTACATTTAAAGCTGGCATCATACATGTTGTTAAAAGATATTCGTATCCTAGAAGAAAGAGAAAAACGTAGGACAGCTTCGTCAGAAGAGGTCGACGTGGTGACTACAGTAGTATTCTTAAGTATGTACCACAACAACCATCATTTAATGGTGGTTATTTCGTTGGGAATAATAGCTTATTATACATAAGTTTTGGGTAAATATTGGATCATGTTACCAAAGAGCAATGCCAGGTCCTGACTAAACCATTTTAAAAAAAAGCCCGCGGGTATTAAGGATATTGATATGATCTTTGTGTACGAGATTTAAATTCAGTATTTTATTACTTACACATTTAGGGAACTTATACGAAAAATATTTATAATAATTATGTATGGAAACGTAACGTCGTGTCGAGACGTAACGAACAAAAATAGTCTTTAAATGTTTCTTACTAACGAAACTCATACTGAGGTTTTATTATATCACTAGCTTCTGCCCGCGACTTAGTCCGCGTAGATTTCGATTATCGTTATTCCTTCGGGAACTTTTAAATTTTCCTTTATAAAAAGTAGCATATGTGTGTAAGTAGCATATCCATTGTATAAGCTATCTCCATTTCAAATTTGATCCAAATCGCTCCAGCCGTTTTTACGTGAAAGAGGAACAAACATCCATCCATACTTACAAACTTTCAGGTTTATAATATTAGTAGAATAAAGTCGCAAAATTAATTTTGAAATGGAAAAAATAAACTATGATTTGCTACTCGTAATACAAGAAAATAAGTATAAAAATGTATGTTCTGGATCTTAGCACTTTAAGCCGCCAATTCCCTAGGTGAGTCTATTTTTTATGAAAATTAGAGCTCTTGGCAATTAAAGTGTTAAGTACGCGAAACCGATGTGAATGCGTGCATCATGACGATGTATGAATGTGGAAGAAGCGAAAGAGATTTGTTAGGATCGTAACAGGTGGAAATGAGTGTCTCTGCTTACACCTCTGGGAAACAGGCGTGATTTAATCTTTGGATGTATGTATGTATGTTCTGGACCTGGTCTACACCCCACGGGCACTTTTACACGTCAAATTCTATCACCGCTTCAATAGGAGACCACAGTGAAGAAGACATCAACGTCGTAGTAAAATCATTGAAGTAATTGGGATACACCAAATAGAATAACAGCTTTCTTTTACATTTTTATTCGAAATAATAATCTCTACTAAATATCAAATTTGAAGCAATAATGTGAAGATATTTAAGACATTTGGTATTTACTATTTATTTATAGCTGTGAGCTAACACGCTCGAATCATGTTAGAATTCGTTTTCGTGGTATTATTATACTTTATTACTTAACTAGCGACCCGCTCTCGCTTCGCTTCGGTTTATATGAGGTTTTTGTAGCACGCGTACATGATCGATCGTTCAATCCATGTCTATCTGAACTCTATGTCTGAGTCTATGAATTTATGTCTGTCATTATAATATTATGTCATTGTTATGTTATTTTGAGATATTCAAGTCGTAATTATTTTTGCTGTAAACCGGTTATACGGGCCACTTTAGAACAGAAAAGAATGGTAAATGGTTAGATCTCGACAATAATATAAGAAGGACGATAATATTATGATCAGTCTTGGCGAAGCGTGAACAAGAGATCTAGTGAATTCACATTTAAAACCAGCTAGTGTTCAAATTGTAAAAATGAAAATACAGTAAGTTGCACTAATGAAAATACAGTAAGTTGCACTAAAATTTATAATTATTTTAAAATGTTAGTCAGATTTCTGCTTACATGGAACGAACTGTTTGTTTACATACCATGTAAACAACGTATGGTGTCAGGTCATTGACCTTTAGAATTTTGACGTTAGTTACTACGAACGTTTGTAGTAGTATAGTATCAGCGTCAAAATGTCAAGGTCGAGATATCGGCTGCGATACATCAAGTAACAAAATTAATATAATTAATCCTTCTTTTTATTTTACATTAACAGAAACAAAAATGAACCATACCCCCCTGATCAGAATCGTGCGAACTATTACCCCGCCAAATATCTCAAAACCTTTCCAAGACACCCTGTATAGTGTAATCGTAATGGTTCGTAGCTAAGTTTAATTAGAAACTTTTGGGCTGTTTAAGAAAAATCAGCTCTGAACGGCTCGGGGTCGTCATTATATTGGGGGATTCTAGCTATTGAGTAGTTATTTATTTTATAAAGTCCGTCTTGCGCCACCAGAGGGCCTCGCGAAATGCACCTTGCCCGTATGAAACTTAGGTCACTGGGTTGACGATGGGTGATTACTAGTATCTTAGAGGGGCTATCTGCATTTGATAGCACTGTTTGTATCAGCGGTTACGTCCTAGATTCTCGGTGTTCGGACTATTTTATACATCCTATTTTCTTGAAACCTTGAAGTAGTTAAGTTTACAGTAATTTAAATTATATTTTATGTCAATCTTGTATTATATATATTTATACATCGTGTGTATGGAAATAATAACATGGCCACTAAATTTACTGTGAGTAAGTAGATAAGTGTATTTAATAAATTATTAAGTTTAAGGTTGTAGTAGGTAATTATAATAGAAATTAGTCTGCAATGACCGCAAATGAACTGAGCCTGTTGACACTGATTATAATTGGGCACTTTAAATCCTAGCGCAAGACACAAAACCATTGTTATGCCTAGTTAAGTTTTTCTGAATAAACATTTTTCATTTTCATTTTATGAATAAATTGCTATTAAATAAATTATATCCTCGATATGACGGCGACGCCATTTTCAGAGTTGATATTTCTTAAACGTGCAACCGTTTTTCACGAAACCTAGCTGAGAACCAATCGATCAGCTTTCTTTAAAGACTGCACCGAGCGTCCAGTGGCGCCCTCATTAATATTATTGTGTTTTGTAATAAATCAAAGTATTGTCTTGAAGTCAACTACAGACAGCGGGAGCGACTATGTTTTATACTAAAGACATAATATAACTTAGCAATAGTTGAACTGTGAGCGAGTAACATAACGGAAGTGGCCACCTTTTTCCGTTAAGACCTACACGGAGGACCCGTTTCCTTTGACTACACGGAGGTTAAAAACTTAAAAGTTGTTAGCCTTTGTCTACACGAAGGTTAAAAGGTTCTTAAACTTCGTCTACACGAAGGTTAGGAAATTAAACTCGAGACCGCGTCCGTCCGAGTGAGTCCATCCCTTTGGATGCTACGATGGCACAGACAACCACAAATTCTAAAACTTCTAACACCCCTCTTTATGCGTTGGGGGTTAAATAAACTCCAATCAACATAACTATTGTGTTCCCAGGTCATCGACTATCGGCTACGGCGCGCCGCCCGTAGAAACCTTCTCCCTCTTCGTGATCCTCGTATTGTCCATTGGACTAGCGATCCCAGTGCTCCTGGCTCTCTCCGGAGTCACGTACGTAGTGGTCCGGCGCTGCCGGGCACTCAACCCGCCCGTGAGGCTCGACGAACAGTGACTAGCCTACGGGGCGTACGGGTTCAGCCTTTTACGGACAGAGGATTATGTGGACTCATAGTGCCGGGACAGTGAAGTGATCAGATTAATTGAATTCATGTGACAATTTACTAAGAAATATACACACGGCCCTAATCACTAATACGTCACTGTCACTAATACATACATTCGCCATTTTATGAAACATACGCCCCTTTTTCTAATGAAGGCTGCACAGTTTCAATAGTTAAAAGCTTGTGTGCTTGTGTTTTTATCTGACGGGACTAAAGTAGACCTGACGCCGTTTATGCGAATATGGGACAGAAAATTAGGCCTTAAAAACGTGAAATTCGGGTATGTCTACAGGAAAGACGGTAACCTAAATCTGTGTATGACTCAGAAAGAGTAACTGTAAGGGATTCCAATTATCTTGATTTAATGATGCACTGTAGTATAGCACTGAATCTAGAATTAATAAATAGGTATAAAGATATCGTCGTCTTATAAACGGAATTAGTATATGATGAAGATTGATAGAAAACATACAAGATCAATTTATACTAAATACTGAGATTTATTAAGTGTTTTCTGACTAACTAAATAGCAATTGATGTCTCCTATAGCATTCAACTAAACTTGTAAAAATAGTAGAACTTTAAAAAAGAGATTTCAAATGTAATTTGTTTTAAATACAAGTGATATTAACTCTGTTTAGTAAAATTTATATTTATTCTATTGTAAAAATCTATATTTTCTTAACTGATAGTAATGTATGTTCCTGTTGTATTTTTGTACATGGTAGTAGTGATAGCATGGTCAAATACATGAATTCAAATGTATGTATAATGTTGTTGATATAGCCTAACAAGTTGCACACAGGCCCTAAAAACGAGTCGCTAAATTCAAAATATATGGCAAAAAAACTATTACGGCATAATTTATGTCAGTATCAGTCAAGTGAACAGAAAATTTCTTTATTTTTTAAATTCATTCTTTTTACTGAAATATTTTTCTGCCACTGGCAGGTTAAAATTTATATAAAATGCTTACTTTTTTGTGACGTTAGCATACAAAGTGGCTTTGGTGTGACCATTCAAGTTTTAGCGTTGCCAGTAAAATAAATTAGTACCACTCAAACTCCGTAACATGGGGAGGGTTATTACTGTTATTAGTAACTTGTCAGGCATAAACAATTTATGAATTAACTATACTCGAAAATTAGAAAACCCTAAAAGGATTAATAGGTCTCTTAGTATTACTATATTAAAAAAATATTAGAAACAACTTGTATGAGTAGATAACTCGTGCTTGAAAATATAACACTTGATTAACTTACTCTTTGATGTCCATAAGCGCTTTTATTTTGTAATTTGTACAGGCCTATTAGGTATAACTAAATAGAAATTTTGGCTGTAAAATTAGTGTTATAAGTTTATCTAGACAATCAGTTACATGTTGATTCACAAGAGCTGGCACGAATGGATTGAATGAGTGAACGAAAGTATACAAGTGTGGAAAATAATAACAGGTTTTCGGTTTGAAATTCGAACATCGGTTCAAAGGACGGCACTCACAGAGTGATAGAATAGGTGACATTACTTTTGTTCATTCCACTCGTGCCAGCTTTAGTGAATCTACCTGTACTTAAGTTCTTGCTTAGTTGTGTATTCGCAAAATCATCGTTTTTCTTGAAAATATATTAAATCAATTTCGTAGAAATAACTAGAGCAAATATTACACCGAGATAGCTAGTTGTACGGATGACTAGACTTGACTAGTAGTAACATTTTATTTTTAGATGATTTTAATTTTTAGATTATTTAAATGTATTTACTTTGTATTTTGATGTGATATTAGGATTGCTACTTGCGTTTAATCTGTTGGGCCGATGGTGAAGGACGTTTTACAATTAAAAGTTGCGCCAGTTATTAAGACGTACAGTAAACAGCAGGAGTCGAAATTATTTATTCACGATTCTGTTGTCAAGGGAATAGGAGCGTGTATAATTTTGAGCTCTTCCACTGTCCACCTTCTTTAGCTGATGTTTGTACATCGTGTCGATGTTATCTCACTCTTATTATAAATTATGATCTCTGTATCTGACGCAATAGAGCGGATTCATTGAGATGAAATTTGAGTATTTTCTATTGCGTTATTTCCGCTGTATCTAAAAGTCTAACTTATTTTGCGTCGCTATTTGAATCAAACAAGACTTTTGTATGAAACCCGACGCAGCAGAAATAACACGCTAAACTCGAAAAATTACACGTTTAGGTTGAATTCGACCAAGCTGGAATAAGGTCTTATACCTAGATTTAACGCCGAATTTGTACACACTAATCTCTGATTAAGTTTTATTCCAATTTGGTCGATTCTGCACTAAAACTCGAAAAATTACGCTCACCCTAACTCAACGTATCACTGTGTCCCATTTCTGCAGCCCCGCGAGCGTAAGTAGCTACTTTATATTTGACTGGGCGCTTGTGTATATTAGATCAATAAATATGTGTAACCTAACTATTTTTTGAGTTTTTTTTAATATGGACAGGTAAAAGTAGGAGAGTTTCCTCGAAAAGAACTGCAAAGTATACTAATTGGCGTAAGCGGCCATGTTTCTGAGGCTTTGGTTTATGCTGTAAGTAAGTATGAGCCAGACAGATGCAGCCGGAATGCTACTGAGGCAGGCAACGCATGTGATCGGAGGCTCTCTTTATTACTGCCTTTGGGGTGTATACACAATTTTACCAGGCCAAGAAGTAGGATATTATGCCGTGTAGGCATGCCGTAAATACTACTTAGGTAGGGGATGGCGTAAAACACATCAACCAAACCCTTAAAAATAGCGGTTAAAAAGCCAATCTAACGGCTTTTTTTAAGTTAAAGGGATATTGGTATCACTCAAAATATAGCGCTACAAAAGCAAAAGCAAAGGCGTACACGAAACGGATTTGGTAAGGGTAATGCAAAAACAAGGATGACCTGATTGAGCTATACCAGCCTTCAAGGAACTACGCAATTCCCTCGACCTCAGATAACCTCTGGTTCTGTTCATAAATCCAGCAGTAATTAGCAGTGTCGGACCTCGTCTGTAGATAGCCCTAATGAGGTCCGAAGCTACTAATTATACCTTTATTTATTAATTATACTTGGATCTGTCACAAATTCTTTACGTGTCTTTATCTTTCCTTTATGACGATGATACCTTACGTAGAATTCAAAAATTGCGATCTTTAATTATCGCTTTCATTTCATTGGTGTTAAGGTAAATAAATAACAACCGTTTTACAGTGCCTATCTCTCGTACGCTATTATCAGAGACCGGAATTTACGGAGCACTTTTCAATAACTCTAGACAACAGGCAGTCTTATTACTAAAGAGCGATCTCATCCAGATAACCTTTAGAAAACTGGAAATTTAGAATCGACATATAATTGAATGTTAAAGATACTTGGAAAACAATACATTTAATATTAAATCAGTTCCTAAATACGGTTAACTCTTTTACTGCCAAGAGCTCTGATTTTCGTACAAAATGGACTCGCCTAGCGGGTGGGTGGAAGTGTAACAATGCGTAATCCATTGCTACCATTACATTTGTTCAATGGTTCCAAATGTTCAAAATACTTGCTAGTGCTAACAAGGGTTTTTCCTTTAGTTCCATTATTAAAAATTTATTGTCCTATTTTTGCCAGATTTTCTGGTTACCTACATGACAGTCATGATAAGTTTTAGTGCCTCAAAAATTCCGGTTTCGTCTATTATAGATAAAACCGTCCGACGGACCGACTATACCCGAAACCGACAGACTGCATGTCCTTATATTCAAACCACGGATAGATAGACTTGGCATTAAAATTTGACACATTTTGTATAGGCAAATGTCAAATTTTAACCCGAAGTAAGCCTTATCTGTCCTCGGTTTGAATATACAGGGTGTTAACGGGGTCGTGATACAAGTGATCACCTCTGTGTTCTGCCCGCGAATATGAGCAACTTTCCCTATGGAACCAGCTTGGAAATCGGGAAAAAAAAATCAGCTGCTTCATACATTTTGGTCGAGTACCTACCCCTGTTCTTGTTCTATGAAACAGCTGATTTTTTTTCCCGATTTCCAAGCTGGTTCCATAGGGAAAGTTGCTCATATTCGCTGGCAGAACACAGAGGTGATCACTTGTATCACGACCCCGTTAACACCCTGTATAGTTCGGTCGTTAGCAAGGGAAGTGTTGACATGACACTTTTTCAAACTGTTCTAGAAGGCAATCAAACTAGAGTATTAAGTTTTACAACCGTTTAATAACTAATCAGCCTGAAGTCACAGTAAAGCCTGAGTTTTATGAGATATCCCTTATAAAGTTTCTAAATTGAGAAATTCTACGCCAAGGATACTCTCAAATACGTAATTAGAAGGTTAGAAAATACATTTAGTACAAACAATTCAGAATTGCTTGGACATCGAACTTGAAGTTGGCCCACGAAGGCGCGATAAAAGTGTCTTCTGAGCTTCCCTCTTTGCTTGAGCATTCTTTCTCCGGAGTCTTCTCCTTCTGCTCTGGTGATACATTGTTATTGCTATGAGTATTCTGGGGCGTAAACAGCTGACGTTTAGTCCGTCTGTCCTTCCTACCGCTGCCAGTTTTAGGTACACTGGCGTGGTTCTTAGTGTTACTATTGACATACTTTGTTGGAATTGTAGGTAATTGATTCTGATTTTGGTAGTCAGTAATCTCATTCTGCAGCCCTTGGGATATCTTCCCCTTGTTCTTGACGGTGGTAACCTCTATGTCTCCTAGAGACTTATGTCTGGTCCTGCGCGTGAGCGCTTTAGGGTTCCTCTCGGTCACCCATCGCCGCATACGTTTCACGAACGGCAACACCATGAAGAACGCGTTCGGACTCACTCCCATCTTTACCTAAAACGTCACAATATTTTATGAACACAATGTGAAAATTGTAAAAGCTATAATGTACAGGGTGGATTTTTTTCCCTAGTGCGCACGATTATATTTGATTCTACAGTTTACTGATTTTGTGAAACACCTTTAAACTTTTACAAATGTTAGAAGTGTAGAACAACACACTACAGTTGGGTGTTCGCAACACTAATATTGGTGACGTGTCTTGCTGACTGACACTATCTAATGTTTAATCGCTGGCGATCTCTGTCCCTAACGAAATATAGCTAATTTGTTGCCTTGTGCAGGGTCAGACAACTGGTGAAATTACTAGCATAGAGGCATTCCATCTTAGTCCTCAGGGTTGGCAACCTTTCTGAAGTCTTAGGATTGCAGTCTTGATAATTCAAGGGTCACAGATCCCAGAGCATTCTCCTTTCCGTAAAACAAATTTGTTTACCTTTGGCGTCATATCCTTCTTGTTCGACGGAAGGTCGGCTATGGGAAACCACTCGCAGGCCTTAATCTCATTCCTGGTTTTTGGCTGAAACTTGGTTTCGCGCGGAATGTAGGCGATGATGTACAGACGGACGATCTGCTCGTGGATTACGGCTTCGATGTAGTCGTTCTTGTTTATCAATTTGCTTATGTCGAAGCCAGTTTCTTCCAGCACCTGTAAATTAAAAAAGGCTATAAAATATAATTCGGTTTTACGTCATTTGATTCCAGCACAAGGAGAATTTGGTTGTCATTATTGAATTGACAGTAGTGGAAGCATTAGACCTTTTAATTTCTGCCTAAGATTTTCTCAACATTATAAACTACATGGCACTGCTTAGTGCAAAATAGCACTAGTTTCTCTATAATAAATGTTTGTCAATGCTTTATGAGTAACAAAATATGCTTTTTATGTGCTTGTTATGTATGTTTTGCTTGTCGAGCGAGCGTGCGTGCGTACGTGTCAAAAGAAGGGGTCATCATAGGTTTTTGTTAAACGATAGCCAGTAAGGCTGTAGTTAAGTTGATAAATGCTGTATTTTTTTTCAACATTGTTTATACAGAATGTCCCAAAAAGCAATGAAAAAACCGAGAGAGATGATAGACCAGCTAATAAACGATCTATTTAACCCCTATTTATGTTCAGCGATTTTTACTTGTTTCGGAGATATTGACCATTTTAATCCGAATTTTTGTATTTTTCAATTATGTCCATGTCACGAAATAACATTTTTTCCATGTTTATTTCTAAAGTTTTTTAGGGGTATCTGACATTATTAGAATAATTACGATTCAGCAAAGTTTTTAACCCTTAAATGCATAATGATGTAGATATACATCGTATATTTTAAAGTTCAATTTCAAACGTACATTTTAAGCAAATTTCAATCTTAAAATTTATGCAGTAAGATTTGTAGCTTTGTCAAAATTTAAATTTGGAAAGTAACTTTAAAGACGCGTTCGATTTTCGAAACGGTATGCATTTAAGGGTTAAACCTAATTGCCCGTTTTTTTTCAACTAATCAAATAAAGTTGTTTTTTCCTACAACGTGAAAAGCAAACACCAAAACACCTAGTATGGAGAAAAAAACTTTATGTAATTACGTTAAAAATGTTTTTTTGTGACAGGGAAAATTTCAAAAATAGGGATTATAATGATCAATATCTTCGAAACTAGTAAAAATAGTTAGACATATATAGGGGTTAAATCATTAGCTTTTTAACTGCTCTATCAGCCCTCTCAGTTTTGGCTTTTGTTTTAAGGACATCCTGTATAAAATGATAGTACATTATTGCCTAGGCAGTGAAGCAGGCAATTGCGGGCCGAGGATTGGTTTAAACGGACGAGCTTGTGTTGGAGTAAAGTAAACAAGCAAGCTTCACATAACAAAAAACTATTACTCTTTACCGCCTTTATGTTTATGACAACAAGAAACGCAAGCTTTTTTTTAATACTACTCAAGCTATTCGAGACACAGATAAAAAAAATATGTTCCGAACAAAATTTGGATGTATAAGACTTGTGCCCTCATTTTATTAAGGCCGTTTTCACTTTTTAAAAAGTTAGATACTAGATAGTAATCAAATTTGTATGCAACATTGCGTGCTTGTGTAGCGAGCACGCAATGTTTTTTTTTTTAATTTGAGATCTGTAAGTAAACTATGTACTTCGCATCCCAATATATAGATAGTAATGTCAACTTTTCCTGTCATTTTTGAGAAAAAAATATTCTAGAACAAATCTAGTACAACTAACCTCTCTGGCAGCACACTTCCAAGGCTCCTCATCCTCATTGACCTTCCCCTTAGGGAAGCCCCACGAGGCTTTAGTCCAGTAGGACTGCACGAGCAGCACGTGCGTCAGATCCGTGTCCAGAAGAATGGCGCCGTAAGTGGGCACCGTCAGCTTGTACTCGCGCCAGTTGTCCAGGACTGAGTCCAAGGTGGCTATGTGCTCGCGAAGTGTTGGGACATGCTGAAAATAATATTTATAAAGGAGGAATGAGAAAATGGTGGTTGTGTAACAAAGAATATGATACATATTCTGTTGTTTTTGCATGAAAAAATACGTGCTTTTAAATGATTCCCTAGAATGTCAAACTTGAAACCGTATTTAAATTATACGTAGCATAACCTGTGGTAAAAAATATAGGGTGAGTGAGTAATCCAAACGGAGTAAAAATACAGAGTTTGATTCCCTGTAGCCTGCAAATTCAAATTCTAAATAAATATACGAGTATGTGGTCTCTAAATCGCCTCTACCTTATAAAGGGTTATATAACACAAGTACGTTTATGGGTTGTTTTCAATAAAATTGTGCATAGTTAAGGGCTTTAATAAAAACAAAACTTAGCGTAAAATGTTCCCACTTTGCTCCCCCATGGGTAATTATGCTTCATTGTTATATTGAGGTAATCTGTATTGTAAATCATTCTATTACTTTCATTCACTTCGTGACCGGATATATACATCAATTCTTTTTAGCAAATTTGTCATCGACTTGACTTATATTGTGACAAACGAAATAGTCACTATGGAGCATAGTTACCCATAAAGAAGCAAAGTATGAACATTTTATGGTAATTGATTCCTTTGTGCAACAAAAGTCACCCATATAGTTTGTAGAACTAACTTTCGTTACACACTGTATCACCTTAAACATGCATAGTCTTGAAGTAGACAAAATTTGTCCCATCCTCCACATTTCACGTGTTGCTAGTAGTGCTTAATTCTCACCTGGAATATATGTGCTGCAAAGTCCCTTAACCCGCAAGGGTGCAGAGCCGTAGACTCGTCGGTGCAGTAGTAGTCAAGGTAGAACCAGTGTGCCAGTTCCACTTGGAAGCAGATGCGCACCAGGTCGCCACGGTCTTCTGCTGGCAGGTTGATGATGAAGCGGCTGAAAATTACAAGATTTTTATGAGTTGTCCATCTCGGTACCAAGTGGCG
>OZ014455.1:7588311-7687440 GCA_963966035.1 Acleris laterana
AACAAATCACAATATCGTAATGTTTAAGGCCAAGAAAAAAACACCTCAGTTTAAAATACTTTTATTTATTCTAGATCAGATTCCAAATATTCAATGTCTTCATAAAAATCTGTGTCATCATCACCACTATCGCTTTCATTACCTACATTAATAATGAATGGCTCTAACTCATTGTCCAATATACTATCTTTTACTCTATATTGCTCTTCAACTCTCAGAACATGGTCTGTGCATTTCTGCCAATCCTCTGTCTTAACACTGTGAAAACATTCTTTAATTAAGTTTTCCATTTCTGACGCAGGAACTCCCATGTTTCTACTAGCTACTCTTCTTTTAGCTAAACTCCATATCATCTCAATAGGATTTAGGTCACAATGATATGGAGGAAGCTTGAGGACTTCATGACCATGTTGTTTCAAAATTTCTTCAGCTTCATATACTGGTACTGGTTTATTTTCATTAATTAGGCATAATAGTTCTGCCTTGGTGAAACATTCCTCAAATGGGATATTTTTGCTTCTAAGCCATTCCTGTAATGTGGCTTTTAAATTTTGCATTGTAGGTGCTTTATTTACTTGTTTCACATGGTAGCTTGCATTGTCCATTACGATCACAGAGGGTACATTCAAATTAGGTATAAGTTTTTCTTTCAGCCATTTTGTGAAATTTTCTGAATTCATATCATTGTGATAGTCTGCCGATTTTGATTTGGTGCTGAACACCAGGAGTCCATTGGGCACAAAGCCATTTTCAGAACCGGCATGTACTATAATGTATCTTTTCCCTGGTGAAATTTTGTCTGTCACACCACTGGTGGACGGACCTTGCCAGGATTTTTTAACTCTATAGTTGAGATGTACATAGGTCTCGTCCAAATATACTATAGGTTTTCCTTCTGCTCTTTTTGCTGCAATTGATCTAAGATATTTATGCCTCCATGCCGATATTTCAAATCGCTCAATAAGTGTTGACCTTTCATTTTGATTGGTTTTAAATACAAATCCATTTTTTAGCAGTATTTGCCTTAAAGTTTCTCGGCATCCCACAAATCTAATTGCTTCTCGGAGTTCTGTGAGTAATGCTCTCAGTGTAGGAACCTGTTTTCTTACTGTGTAGAACTCGTTGATTTTGTTCCTGATAGCACAAATGTCAAAATCGTCAAGGTTTGATACAGTCGTTTTACGAACCCTTTTTTTACCAGGTGTATTCCAGACACCTTCATTTAGAGACCCTTCTTTTTTAATACAATAATGCAGTATTTTTTGTTTTCAAAAATAAAAGTAAGTAGTTAACTTGCTATTTTCAATATTTAAGATAGTTACCGTCCATGTAGCGTTAGTTTTTTCCAACCTGTATGTATAGTATGGCGGAGTTGGTCCTTAAGTTGGGCATTGACTGCACAGTTAACAAGAAATTACTTTACCACCCTAAGGGCCTGCGGGCCTAGTATGGCTGCGTCTATATCGCGTGTCAAATGTGGATAAAGAATCCGTCACTCTCGTACTTATTTACGTGTCAGAAGGTTCTAACTTAACACTCATTAATATTTCTTATCGTAATAAGAAATATATAAATAATTAAATGTGAAAGATGACAATTTTTAAAGTCGTCATCAAAGCACTCAGAAACATATGCAAGTTTGACCGCTAATCTGAAAAGAAAAATCTACGACCAAAAAGTATAACAATTAAGTATCTAATTTATTTATTCCATTAATTCACAGGGTTACCAGTGCAAAACGTCATTGTGTCAGGTTTTCTTTTTGCTACAAAATGGGTTGCCAATCCTATTTTTTTTAAATTTGCCGCTATTTTCCATTGCCAACTTATACTGGCCAGACTCTATCTCTCCATTTCTTCTTTATATTGTTGAAACTTTTCAAAAACTTCGTTTTTATTTCGTATGATATATACTCTTGAGTATCTGGAGTACTCATCGATAAATGTAACGAAATATCTTCCTCCGCTAACGGATTCTACATTAATTGGACCACAAACGTCTGAGTGTACTATTTCGAGACGTTGTGTTGTTCTTGGATCACCATTGTTTTTAGGAAAAGGTAGTCGGCTCATCTTTCCCTTAATGCATACTTCGCATTCATTAAGTTTTTGGTTCATATCAAACTTGAGTCCATTCATTGCTTCTTCTTTTAAAGCTTGTTTTAAACTTGTTTCATTGATGTGACCAAGTTTTCTATGCCATTCATCAATTTCAGCATTAAATGTAGTTTCTTCTTTATTGTTGAAGTCTTTTTCATTTTTATTATTTGTCAAATAATATAAACCATTTGTTTTTTTTGCTTCAAGGAGTACTCCAGATACTCAAGAGTATATATGATACGAAATAAAAACGAAGTTTTTGAAAAGTTTCAACAATATAAAGAAGAAATGGAGAGATATACTGGAAATAAAATAAAATTCTTACAATCTGACAACGGTACAGAATATATCAATATAGAATTTGATCGATATTTAAAACAATGCGGAATTAATAGAAGACTAAGCTGTGCATACACACCACAACAAAACGGTACAGCTGAAAGAAAAAATAGAAGCCTTCAAGAAAGGGCCAGATGCCTATTACTTGATGGAAACATGCCCGAAAAATATTGGGCAGAAGCTGTCTCTACCGCAAATTATCTACTCAACCGAACACCATCAAAAGTCATCGGAAATAAAACTCCATTTGAAATTTGGGTTGGAAGAAAACCATCAGTACAACACTTACACATATTTGGATCAAAAGCTTTCGCACTGAAGAAAAACAAGAAACAAAAAAGAAAGTTTGCATCAAAAGCAACCGAAGGAATATTTTTAGGTTATGCAGAGAATAGCAAAGCTTACAGAATATTGATACCTGAAACAAAACATGTTATTGTAAGCAGAGATGTCAAAATAATGAAAACATTATACTACGAAAACAAACAGACAGTTCATAAACAAGAAGATCAGAAAAAAGAAAAGTTGATCGAAATTCTTTACACCAATAAAAAAGAAAAGCCGATTGAAATAAATGAACAAAACCAAGACGGTGAAGCATACTGTGATTCTATGTCTGATCTTGAAGGACACGAACTGCAAAATGAACTGCAAGAAAATGAAAATTTTCTCGATGATATAACAGAAACAGAGACAATAAATAATGATGAAAACGTCATTACTAGTTCTGATAACATTGAAATAACAGAACCTGAAAGAAACCAAAACGATGATATTTCAATAAATGATAGACCCCACAGATCCAGACAACCGCCAGTTTGGACAAAAGATTATGTATGCACTGTATGCATGGGTAAAGAAGACAACTCAGAATGGAAAGACGCAATAATTTCTGAGATAACAGCACATTTAAAAAATGGAACCTGGTCCATAGTCAAGAAACCACCTTGTCGGAATGTCATTGACAGCAAGATGATTCTTAAAGATAAATTAGGACCAGATGGCAATATTGAACGCAAAAAGGCTCGACTAGTAGCCCGAGGTTTTTCGCAGATACCTGGTGTAGACTATCAAGAAGTGTTTGCACCTGTAACTCGACTAAGCTCAATAAGACTGTTAGTGTCTTTAGCTGTCCAGAAAGACATGCATTTAAATCAAATAGATATATGCACTGCATTCTTGAACGGAGATATTGAAGAAGAAATCTTCATGAAAAAGCCTATCAATTTGGAAAGTTACCTTCAAGACATTATAAAAATTACAAATGACTCGGATATTAAACAAAAAGCAAGTAAAATGCTAAATGATTTGAACCAAGACAAAGAAAACTCAGTTTGCAAATTGAATAAAGCGATATATGGATTAAAGCAATCTGGAAGGCAATGGTATAAAAAATTAGATTCCGAATTAAAAACCATTGGATTTATTCCTACAAATGTCGATCCATGTATGTATACATATGCGAAAGGCGGAGAGGAAATCATTATTAGCATATATGTGGATGACATTATAATTGCTTGCAAATCGCAAAAGAAAATAGACCAAGTCAAGAATTTACTCATAAAGAGATTCCAAATGCGTGACTTAGGTAAAATGAATTATTGCCTCGGAATAACATTTGAGAGAGATGAAAATCGAATTATATTAAAACAAAGAAAATATATTGAAACAATATTGGAAAAGTTTGGGTGTAAAGATTGCAAACCTGCATCCACTCCTATGGAGATAGGACTGAAGTTGGAAAAGGGACCAACTCCTGTTAAAGAAAAGGATGTGCCTTATCAAAACCTCATAGGCTCCCTCATGTATTTAGCAGTTGCCACACGCCCTGATATAATGTTTGCTGTAAGTCACTTAAGCCAGTTCAACAACTGCTATACATCAAAACATATCAGCATAAGGGAACATTTCATAAGAGATGCGATGAGAGATGGACACGTCGATGTGAAATACCGCCCAACGGAAAACATGGAAGCGGACCTTATGACAAAAGCGTTGCCTGCCCCAAAGCTTGACAGACTGAGGGCCATACTAAACATCTCGTGAGGCGGAGTGTTGAATAAACTTTTTAATCACGAAACATAGTCAGCGTATTTCATCGCTGACACTGGCCACTAACAACTCTGCTACACGGACGTTGATTTTTCTCCGTCACTTTTTATTATATGTGTCAACAACAATAAAACATACCAAATATTATTTACGCTATTATTTAACCCGAATAAAACTATGCACTTTTGAAAAGTGGCATAAACGCCCAATATGCCCGCCTCTTCCGCTACAGGTATTTGTATGACTTTCAAATCATAAATATTGCCATTATTGCACTGGCCGACGTACTGTATCTCTTTTAATTTAGAAAGATTTGCATTCCGGCATCGAAACAATGTTAACCATTTTTAAATTAATCATATATTTCTAAATTATTGCATAAACGATTGGATCGACATACCGGGTTCATAGAATTCTTTAGTTATTACCTTCAACCAACATACAATAAATAAATAATCTGATCTGTATAGCTGCACACACTATCCATCTTGAAGAACAGCAGCGCACAACCGTCAGGCTCGATAGTGCTGTATGCACTATCGTGCAAAGTCATGTTGCAAAGTCATCATCATGTCGTCACAGACCACTGATTGTTACTTCGCACATTTCATTTCTTTTACAAATTATGGCTCCTCACTCGTTTTAAGAATATGGCCAAGCACGCACGACACGTCAGGGCTACGCACCATCCAAACGTACGTCGTGCGAGAAGTAGTTAGCTAATGGGGGCTCCTTGGACAATAATCGGTCGTACGAGACCCTCAGGGTAATGATAATTATTATTGTCGTCCAGCAAGCCTACGCACTATCGTTTTGCGTCGTGCATAGTGCACGGACGGACAGCACGGATGTATAGTGCGTAGAGGGCTTGCGTATGGTATGTATGGATTCATTATCTGTGGCTTGGTTAGTGCTTGAATTTATATATCAAGAAAATGGTGTGTATGCTTTTTATATAAATATAATACCAAAGAAGCATTTAGTATTACATTTAGCTAAAATATAATTCTATAGTTAATTACATGTAAAATAACGACCTGTTTTAAATATGATCAATTTTAAGGATAATAAGGCCAAATCGGCTCTTAGTACAAGATGGGCTCAAATGTCAAAGCAGGAACAAATTATAGAGCGAAAAAAAATGGAGATTCAAGCGAAATTAGAAGCTCAAAAACAAGCTGCAGCAATGGCTGCCCAGGCGAAACTATCTATGTAAGTATTCTACAATTTCCCTACATCTTTTTTGGTTTTATGCGCATGGAACGATAAAACCGGATGCCAATGTAAGTTCGTTCACACCGTGTTTCTGCCGGCGGTGTCCTTGTCCGTTGTCCAGGTTGTCCTTCCAAATAAAGACCTAAATAACAAATAAAACTCAACTTAATTGATTCAATGCTGAATTGTAAGCAGATGTCTGATATAAATCTCATTATTAAGCTTATTTATTAAATTTTGCCTTATTCATTATGGTAGGTACCGTAAAATGTTCCTACTATGCTCCCCATGGGTAATTATCAAGGATCAGAAAAACGCCCGTCATTTTGAAAACATAACCCTGTTCCGTACAGCAGAGACTTCCTTATGATGTTAATAAAAAATATTTTTAGGTATTTTATACATTTATTATAACATAATTTATATGTATTCAGCGACGACCATCAATGTATGACACCGGAATGGATATGGGAAAATACAAACACACACAAATAGTATACCTACCAATGTCAACGATTAAATATACCCTAATGACATCCGTAGACTGTGAACAAATTTTTTCGCCTCATAAATGGGTCCTAAAATTCACATAGTTATGGACACTCAAGTGAAAATTTTGAAAACAAATAGTCAATCTTTTTGTTGGCAAAAGTGTTTTTCCCTATAACCTTTCCCGGGTCATTAATTGATAAAATTGTCGCTGAATACATATAAACTATGGTATAATAAATCTATAAAATACTGATATTTATTAATAACATCATAAGGAAGCCTCTGTTGTACGGAACAGGGTTATGTTTTCAAAATGACGGGTGATTATCTGATCCTTGGTAATTATGCTCCACGGTTATTTTGAGGTAATCTGTGTTGTAAATCGTTCTACTGCTTTCATTCACTTTCTGGCTGCATGTACCTATACATACATTATTTTTATAAAATTGACCTTGACTTATAAGTAACAAACGAAATAGTTACTATGATGTGTAAACCATGATGTTTTCACGATTGTTAAACAATAACGTAAATTATGTTAGGTTAGCCTTCATGCGGTGAGAGACGTTGGTTGAAAGATCTCTCTTGATAAAATAATAGGTATCCATGTATGATATCTTCATAAAGTAGACTTGAGTCAGTCTAATTCCTGTAAAAGCTCAAATAAACACATATTACACTTGTTTCCTTGACTTATCATTAATTTGCATTGATACAAATATAGATGTTCAATAATTCAATTTACATGATTCACCTCTTTTAATATGCTGGGCTTGTAAGTAGATTGGGTGTTTGAAATTATGAAATATGAACACAAGGATCATCCTATATCGTCCTATATTGACCAAATTTTAATAAAGGTTTTGTAAGTGGGATGAAAAACAAGTTCCAGTCACTTTATAATACTAAAATATGTATTGATAAAAACTTTAAAGTTCAGGACCAGTACTTACTTATACTTAATTTCTTAAACCAAATGTGGTCAATTAAAAGTTCTGCTTCAATTGACAACAGGAACTTTTTTAAAAGGTCTTCTTATAAAATACATTCTTGTGGGGGCCGTACAAGTGAAACTCTTCTTATAAAGGAAATTTTAATTAGAAAAAATATTTAAACAATTACACAGCGTCTTTTACAGCGTCGAGCTCTCGAATCGCCATCTTGGCGCCATTAAAAAGTAAAACATGCATCTCTTTCACTCTCGTTCACACGTCTATCTTACTATCTTTGTCTCACTGTCATACGTCATCTGTTAGTCCGTTTCACGCAATCCTACAGTCGGCCGTCCTGAAAATCAAGTCTGGCCTCAGACTTCAACTTTACAGCCTACGCTCTTATAACTATTACATCAAGACAACTTAATCTAACAAGTTAGTACATCATCATGAATCCTTATCTAACTTACTATAACTAAATGGATACAAACACAGGTAGTGGAAGATCCTCGGAACATCTTTAAATACACAAATTATAAAATAATACAATAGCATAACGAGGTAGAGCACACTCAGTGTTATTGAAATGCTGCTGCTACATACCTCATTCCTCAACGCCGGAGGGCCACCTCTTCATATGGTCACATGAGCTTGACGTGTTTCGGGGACCCTCAGTGGAGTCGTCAATCTTTTGAATATCATACCGATCCTTTCCTTTAACCTTCACTACACGGTATGGACCGAGATATTTTGGTTTTATCTTCATCCCCACGCCAAACTGAGTTCTTTTGATTGCGACTATATCGCCCTCTTGATACTTAGTGCTTACTTTTCTCTTATTGTTGAAAGATTTCCTATTTTCTTCTTGAATCTTTAGGATTTGTTCCTTGGCTTTTTTCCTATGTTCTTCTCTGTCTACTATGTAGCTGTCTCGACGCTCCTGGTCCAGCAACTCGTATATTTCTGTGTCGTCCTTAAGTTTCATTTTAACACCTATGAGTAATTCAAATGGTGAGGTGTTGACGCTTCTTTGGAATGTACTGTTTAAACATCGTTGTACATTAGTGATATGTTTGTACCACAGGGTAGGATTGTCAACACCTAGCTTTGTCAGTACCGATATAATGGTTCTATGCATTCGTTCTACTTGCCCGTTTGCCCTGGGCACACCTGTGGTTATTTTTATATGCTCAATACCTTCATCCTTACAGTATTCTTCGAACTCCTTGCTGGTGAATGCTGTTCCTCGATCGGTTACTAACCTTGATGGATTTCCAAAGCATTGCTGATGTAGTCTTAGCTTGTCCAGTGTTTCTTTACTGGTAGTGCTTTTCACCGGGAACAACCATGTGAACTTTGTGAACCCATCTACCATGGTCAATATATGGTTGTAGAGCTTCTTTGTCTCTGTCATAGGACCTATGTGATCCAAATGTAATGTGTACAAGGGACTTTCGTCTTTATGTATGGGGTGCAAGAACCCTTCTTGCTTGCCCTTTTTCCGTTCAGCTAGCAAGCATGGTATACATGCGTTTATGTAATCATCTACCTTCTTGGAGAGGTTCGTTATGAAATAATCTTTGTTGATGAGCTGCAGCATCTTGGTTTTCGAAAAATGGCCATTATCGTGTGCTCTCTTTATAATCTCGCTGTCCATACAGGATGGAACAACCAGATGCCTCTCAATGCCTTTGTAGAGCAAACCATTTTCCAAATAGTAGTCTTGATATCCAGACCCATCGCGTAATAGCTGTATGATAGCTTTAAGCCCTGCGTCGTTAGCTTGTGCAATCTTCAGTCTTTCTTGAATAGGAGTGTTTCCTAGTATGGCCACATATGGACAGCGGCTTAGCGCATCGACATGTTGCATCTTACTACCTTCTCGATGCTCTATCTCGAAATCGTATTCTTGCAGTAGCAGAATCCATCTCGCCACACGCGTTGACATGACCAGGTCCTTCTTGTTCAACGTCAACTGAAAAGCTTTACAGTCGGTTATTATTTTAAAATGCCTACCATAAAGATAGCAACGAAATTTCTTAACTCCTTCTATTATCGCCATTGCCTCTAGTTCATAACTTGTGTACCTACTTTCTGCTTCACTAGTCTTTCGGCTTAGATAATGGACAGGGTGGAGCATTCCATCCTCCATACTTCTTTGCAATAAAATAGCAGAATATGCTTTACTAGACGCATCAGTGTGCATTTCAGTTTGCAGTCTGGGGTTAAATATCTTAAGAACAGGCTGACTTGCTAACTTTTCCTTTAATTCATTAAATGCCCACCTACATTGATCATTAAAGTCAAAAGCAATGTCTTTCTTTAATAAGTCCGTCAAAGGTTTCGCTATCAGCGCATAATCTTGTATATACTTGCGAAAATAAGAGGTTAGTCCTATAAAACTATGCAGTTGTTTTATATTAATAGGTTCTGGGAATCTTACCACAGCATCCGTCTTTTCTTGTGATGGGCGTATTTCTCCGTCTTGAATAATATGCCCTAGATACTCAACTCGTCTTTGCACCAGCTGTGACTTTTTCCAGTTGATTTCAAGACCATACTGGGACGCAACATACAGTACTTCTTCCAATCTTGAGACTGCTTCGTCTTCCGTGATAGCTGGAATTATCAAATCATCAATGAAAATGATCACCACACCTCGTGCTACCAGATCCATGTAGATAATGTTAATGAATCGGGTAAAAACTTTAGGACAAATTGACAGCCCAAACGGGGCTCGTAGAAACTCATACTGCCCTGACTGTGTCACAAACGCAGTATACTTTACAGATTCTTCTGCCACAGGTAAATGAAAATAGCCATTTTTCAAATCTAGCGTACTAAAAATCTTAGCTCCTGTCAACTTATCGATGTGATCATCAATAACAGGTAAAGGATATTCATCTTTGACAATTTTGTTGTTAAGCCTTCGGTAGTCCACACAAACCCGAATGTTTCCATCCTTCTTTCTCACTAGCACCACAGGAGCAGCATAATCAGAGTAGCTTACCTGGATAATCTTCTCTTCTAACCATTGGATTACCTGCTTGTCCACTGCCGCTTGTTCACTTTGAGCCAAACGTCTAGGTCGTTGGGCTACTGGTTGCTCGTCCTTTAGTACAATATTAAGCTTGATTGGGGCCTCCTTTGTCTTTTGAGGTACGTAGTTTTCCATCATCTTTTCTACAGCATGCTGGACTGAAGTGCTTACCTCGTTACCTACAATAGAATCAGACACACATATTTGGTAGACCCACTTGGTTACCGGCCTTAACGTAACCTCGTTACTTTGCATACACATAACACATTGCCGTAACAACTCTTGGCCTAATAGCATAGAAAAAGGCATAATGTCTCTATTGACTACGTAGAACTTTATGCCGTTGTAGCAGTCGCCGTCGATCTCGAGGTTCACCTTTATCACCCCGGCACATTCCACACGAGTCGCGCCTAGTCCGGATAGGTAAATGTCACTTTCGTCGATTGCCGGTGCTCCTATTTCGTTGTATAAGTCCATGGACACTAAGTTCACATCGCTGCCAGAGTCAACCAACGCGTTAATAATCTTTCCGCACACTAAAACACTTGTAGTCGGCTTGTCAGGTTTGTTTACATCCATCGTCGTGTTCCCACCATCGTTTGACAGATGACAGCTGCCAGCTGACACTCCTTCGTCCGCCATCTTGACCGCATCGCCGCGCGAATCGTCTGTAGTGACGTCTTGAGTCTGAGCGAAATAACTTCGTTTCTCATTGCGACTAGTGGTGGCGCCACTGGTACCACTTGTCGATGCCCTTCCTCCTGTAGTCTGTGATGTCGATGACTGAGTACATTTCGAAGCAATATGGCCGAAGTTATTGCATCCGAAACATTTTAAGCCTTTTTCTTTATGCGGACATTCCGCCGACGCATGATTTGTTTCCCCGCAGCTATAACATCGTGGCACCTTCCGTTCACTGTGCTTCGGCTTTTGTTCCTTCTTAGAATGTGTACTAACCTTCGTTTTTTCCTTGAATAACTCGTAAAGCTTGAGCTTCTCTTTTAACTCACTGTAGCTTGTTGCACCGTACAGCATTATTTTGTTCACTTCATCGTCCTGTATGCCTTCTATCACGTATTTAATGGCAACGTAATCCGGCATCTTGCCTCTTCTGCCTAATTTTTTCATTATCAGCACGTAATCCAGGCACGATTCTCCTGGCTTCTTACTTCGCGCACTCATCATCTCGTGGATGGTTTTTATATCCACAGAATCCGTGAATTCCTTACTAATATTAGTCTTAAGCTCTTCCCACGTCTTATAGGTTTTTTCAGCTCGTAACCACAGCGCCGCCGTTCCTGACAACGACCTTCGCGCCATCAGCAATTTCTGCACTGGGGTCCAGCTGAACACCTCCGCATTATCCTCCACGTCCTGTATCCATCGGGTCGCAGGGTACGTCTTGTCCTGTCCCGTGAATTTGGGGATAATTCCTTCCGTAAGGTGCAACCACGCGCTTCCGCCGCCGTGACTATGTGAATCAGCACCCTCGTCGTTGTAGTCCGCCTGTCTGGATTTACGTCTTTCGTCTTTCGACATCTTCGCGTTTTCGTGTACGTCTTTACAGCAAAAACCGTCGTTTCTTTGTCTAACCGCCACGTGCCGCGTGCTCGTGAGGTTATTTTACTGACCGTCGTTTGATCCGAGACCTCCGTCGTCTTTAATTTCACTTCAATCCCACTTCTGACACCAAATTTGTGGGGGCCGTACAAGTGAAACTCTTCTTATAAAGGAAATTTTAATTAGAAAAAATATTTAAACAATTACACAGCGTCTTTTACAGCGTCGAGCTCTCGAATCGCCATCTTGGCGCCATTAAAAAGTAAAACATGCATCTCTTTCACTCTCGTTCACACGTCTATCTTACTATCTTTGTCTCACTGTCATACGTCATCTGTTAGTCCGTTTCACGCAATCCTACATTCTTATAGAGGTATATCTCAAAAGCATACAATTGTTTTAAAAAAAAAATTACTTATTACATACAAATATTCCTTCACGCCTGTAATCCCAGAGTGGGGTAGGCAGAGCTACAGAATTACCTACAACTTTAAAAACATGTTGATAATACTGCAACCCCACATTCTTACACATTCTTACATCGAGGCATGCACGCACATCGGGTTCGGGTACTTAAGATTCGGGCCTTTTCCAGTATTTTTCCAATTTGACTCGAAAAAGTACGCCTAGGGCGGCCCCTTCCGACCTGTCCACTCACTTTCGATCTGTATATCTCTCATCCATCCTTTCCAAATGACCGAACCATCGAACCTGCAACCCCATTTTGCACAAATAGGCTAAGTAGGTTTAGTTTACCGCTGGTATATTAGTGCGGGTTGCAAGCCCATCGCCAAAAAAATTGAAAAGTTTTGTCCTACATAATTTAATTTTTTCATATGGAGTGTTATCCTGACGATAATGCCATATTGTGGGTCTCAACTAAGTGTACCACACGTGTGAAGCACGAAAAAAATTGTTCCATTGAAACAGAATTATTCAATTTCACTTAAAAAATCATTTAGTACCTAATTTAATTTTTGTATAAACCTAAAAAGCAAAGAATACTGAAATTTAGAATAGACTTACTAATGACATGGCACATTATCAGAAAAAAATCAGGCCGAAAAGCTATTAAGGCACAAGATATATTATTCTGCCACGGCCTTTCTGCTAATGGTAACAGAGCTTAGACATGGTGATTTCTGCGTCACAGCTAGTGCATTGTATCATGGTTACAAACAAAATTATGTCATTCCTGCTTGTCCAAAGTGGGCGTAGCAAACACTGATAATATTCAAGTTTTTTTTAGTTAACAGATGTAACAAAATGTTTTTTTTTTTGATGGTATTGAGACAAAGGAATTCAAAAGATAGGATATTAATAGGATCCCGTAACGGAACGGAACAGATAGTAATCATTAAAACTGGTCAATCCAAATAGGATGAAAATTTTAATATCTTTAAATGTCTTGTTTTTCAGCCCTACATCAAAGGATGACAAAAATTCTAATATATTCTCGAATGATGGCAGCTTCATGAGTCAATACAAGGCGTTGCTAGAGAAACAAAAACAGGAAAAAGAAGACAAAGAGAGGCTTTCTAAGCAAGAAGAAGCCAAGGCAATAGCTGCTAAATCTCCAGAATCCTATTCAGGTGGTCACCATGAAAAAGATGGAGATCATCACAAGGAGTATTTTGTTCATGAGCATAATGAGAGAAAGCGATCTGCAGACAAAGGAAGGTAAAGTGCAAATTGAAACAAGCAAGTCTTAAAGCGTCAGATAAAATAAAAATGTATCGAGTAGAACATAATAATAATATGTAATAATTATAATATCTTATACTTTATAGGGATAGGCGAAGATGGAATGACAGAGGCAGAAATCGGGCTCACAGTCCCATGATGGAGGAAAGGAAGATGTCTGAGAATAGAATTCAACCTTTGATGCAGATCCCGTTTATGCCACCAAATGACCCAGATTCTAAAGGCAATTGGCAGTCAAATGGAGACCCTGGGTCTAATGGAGGTTCAGATTCCGAGCAGGGCATAGGTGGCTCAGGCCCCAATATAGGTCCACCACATAACATGGGTCATCCACCATTTATGGGACATGGGCAAATGATGGGCCCTGGTCCCAATGTGGGTCCTGGTTCAAATATGGGTCCTGGTCTAAATATGGGTTCTGGCCCAAATATGGGTCCTAACATGGGTCCACCTATGAATATGGGCCCTGGCTCAAATATGGGTCCTGGACCACACATAAGGCCTGGATCACATATGGGGCCAGGATCACATATGGGGCCAGGTCCTAATATGGGGCCAGGCCCTAATATGGGACCAAGACCTAATATGGGGCCAAGACCTAATATGGGGACAAGACCAAATATGGGCCCAGGAATGAATATGGGCCATGGACACAATATGGGCCCTGGACCAAACATGGGGCCAGGATCTGTGATGGCACCAGGAGGTCCTAACATGCCTCCGATGCCACCAGGCGGAACGATGCCACCAGGCGGACCTATGCCGCCATTTATGGGCGGCGGCCCTCCCAACTTCCCTATGCCTCCCAACTTTTTAGGTCCAAACGGCCCTGGGGGTCCAAATGGTCCTGGCGGACCCTGCGGACCTGGCCCAATGCCACCCAACATGTGTGGTCCGGGACCGAATGGTTCAATGCCACCGTTTTTCGGCCCCCCATTCCCAAACCCACCTATGATGAGACCTAACGGACCGCCTAACCAGTCAATGCCGCCGAATTCTATGAACAATGGAAACATGCCGTTCATGGGCCGTCCGCCGTTTGGCCCAAATAGACCCAGTTTTAGAGACGGAAATGGGCCTCCTAATATGCCATTCATGCCTCAGAGCAGCATGCCTGTACACAACATCCCTGAACCGCCGAAGCCGATAGACTCGATACCAGAGCAGATGAAGCTGCAGAACATTCCACCGCCTCTGCCTAATATGAACCACGTCCCGGCGCCCCAGGATATGGGATCCACCAATGTCTCGGCGCCAAATCAAGGTATCATTGTTTTTCGGAATAATTATTCCTTCCGACTTTGTGCATTTAGGTAATTTTATGTTTCGTAGTTATTTAAAATGTCTAAAGTAGTATGTAATTGATCAATTAACTTTAATAAACTCCTGATTAAAAATACTTTGTTCCTGTTATTATTATAGTAGCAAGATTTGGAGATCAATTTTATTTCACACTGAGAATGTACTTAAATATCAAGTTGAACATTAAAATATTATGGGAATATTGGTGACTGCACTCATTCGATTTCAAGTGTCTAAAGCCGAAATCATTATTTGCTTTCTTGGTTTCTCTATGCAATCAGTAATCAGACATTTTGGTATAGACAAGTCACAATAAGACTGCAGCTGGTATTATCGTTAGCTATGGTCGCTCCATGTGGTTGTTAGGTAGGCAGGCGCCGCAGCCCCTAGACACTATGTTGACCCGTGCTGTGCAGTTTTCTCTGCAGATGCGATGCCGCCGACCGTACAGCAAGCCGCCAGCGAAGTGGCCACCAACGGCGACCACTGGGAAAATGTCCTGAAGGCTATACACTCACAAGACCAAAATATGTGGTAATCCCTTGCCACTGTAGACAGTTTTGTCCCGACAGGAGGATACGTGCTGTATTCTTTTTTATTATACAATTATTTTTCTACAATGATGTGATCGGTGTATTGTTATAGACATGTCTTGACTGATCTGCACACTTACGTTTATAACACTGCACTGAAATTTTAGGTTGTAAACTGACCTAACACATCCTTTGGTTAATGTTCAAACTCTCTGTAAAGGTGGCTAAGGGTCAGTATGCTTGCAGGTTCCTTCATAATACCAATTCGAATGAGTACAAGGCGTTTCGGGAGGTAGTAAGCAAGCTGCGCCGGGAAGGGCCAGGCGAGAAGAAACCAGAGGTCAAGCCTGAAGATAAGTACGAGCCAGAATTCTGCCTCGAAGACGATTATGACAGTGCAGACGACATCAAGCCCGCAGAAAACTTAAGGTAAGGCTTTATTAAAACAGTATTCTAGCTTGATATAATGTATTAGAAGCAGTATTCATTATGAAATATAACTAAACCGCCTTGTTAACATCTCAAATAAGTCTATGTTCACAAGCCCAATATTATACTACATTTTCCGGGATCTGCATTTCGTAATTCGAGGAAATAACCATCGAGAATCAATACTCCATTTTATAACCACTTAAAACTGTTTTGCCTTGGATTAGGTGAGTGCCTTTGTTATAATTCGTAATATTTGAATTTACCACTATCAAGCAAAATCACTTATTAGTTTCAGTGACAATATGCCAAAGCCCTGGAATCAGTTTAATACGGATAGATCAGTGAAAAAGGAGGAGGCGAGTTCGCAAAGCGAGGACGATGCTGAGAGTAAGCGGGAGAGGCGCAAACGGAAGAAGAGGTCCCGATGGGGGGACGAGCCCCCGGTAGCTGATATTAAGCCGCCGGGGCTAGTGGCACCCTTACTGCCAGGCATGGTTCCATTGCCACTGGGAATTGCTCCGATACCGCCTTTGCCAGGTAACCCTACACTACATATTTACGTGATTTATTTTAGTAGTTGATACGCCGCTACTATGCGCCATTTGGTTTACTCTGTTTACTTTACGCAGTTTAAACCACGCCTCAACTGAATGTGTTATATTTTTATAAGCATTAATTAATTTGCACGTTTTGTAAGTAAGCAAGTTGCAGTTTGCAAGGCAATTTTGAACCAGTTCGGAATGGAATAGGCTGAAATTTGGACCACATTTGTAAAACTGATGACAGCAATGTTATGGTATCAATGAGCTGATTTGGTGATGGGGGTCGGAAGGTGGCGACAGTATCTCAGCCATACGTAACGTAGATTTAACCCACCGTGTTGGAACTCATTAGCTTGATATGCAGAACATTTCTGACAGAATCTCATTTGTAAATTATGTTTAACCTTAAAAGCCATGTATCTTCTTCTTCTTCAGCATATATCTGTCCACTATGTATGTTTGTGTAGAATAAAAATGTTTATCTTTCTATACATCCATCTACCTAAGCCGCCGCGCCCTCTCTGGCCTCCCCAGTGTAGCTCGCCCCTATGCCCCTAATGTGTCCCGGTTGCTCCTTTACGCCTAATAGAATGTCTACAAAATGAACTGTGTCTCGCAGGTTTAGCTAAGATCGACGAGGACGGCTTGAAACTGACTAACGTAAACCGCAGTAACCAAGCGCTGATGCAGTACGCCATGACCAACTTCGGAACCACCAACCTTACTCCTGAAGATTGGAAGAAATGCGAAGACAACTTCAAACTCAATCTGTTATTTCAGGTAACATATACATCCTAAATTTCTCGAATGACTTGTTAATCTTCATACCATAGATGTGAAGGAGCAAATATAATGAAGGCCTGTCTCCTGTAGAGACGTTCACACACAATTCCTTCGGTCAAATGTCACAGGTTTTCGTTGAGTGCCGGCCTTAAACAGAGGTTTATAAATTCAATGATATTCTTTTCTCCTCGCAGGATATGCTAAAGAAGAGACAGGAAGTCGAACGGCTGGCTGCGTCAGGGAAACATAAATATGAATATGACAGTGATGAAGATACCGCCGAAGGAACCTGGGAACACAAGTAATATACTACACCTTTTTAATAAAACAAGTTCTGCATTAACCGTACTTCTTTTATTACTTTATTTTATAATGACTATTGTAAGTAAATAGATAATCGGCAAACTTCAAAAAGCATTAACAATGTCCCCGCTCACTCCCAAAATACCACAATTTCAAAATACCAGACTACTCTCTTTACCAGATTCCCAAATCACCAGCTTCGAAATATTAGGTAAGCATAATCAACGATACCGAAATTGAAATGTAATTTTTTGAGATTCAAGTATATTGAGAATCTGGTATTTTAAAATTCTGGTATTTCGGGAATGAGCGAATGTCCCATCATAGTGCAATAGCAGGACTCGCATGCTGCAATATGATACGTTATTATATTGTCTGGTGTTTAAAAAAGTGTATGTTTTTATTTTGTATAGATTACGTACTAGAGAAATGTATGCTACAGAGAAGTGGGCAGATGAACTGACTAAGCAGGCTGCGGGGAAACATCACATCGGAGATTTCTTACCGCCTGAAGAACTTAAGAAGTAAGTTGATTGAATATATTTACGTATATTACGTAAATATATTCAATATACTGATCTAAGCCATATTCTATCCAGAATCTAAGATTCTTTTCTTAAAAAAAAACAAAGCTGCGAAAACAAGGTCACTTCCCATTGTAGGGCCACAACAGCAACCAAAATAGGTACTGAAAATAGTCTTATTAATGGCAAAATAGGTACTGAAAATAGTCTTATATTTTTTTTTATTAATGGCGGTCCACCGCTGACTCTAGGAAATGAAAAACTGTTTTCTTTTATTTATTACTAAGTACTTGTTTTTTTTGTAGATTTATGGAAAAATACTCTGCCGTGAAAAGTGGCAAAGAGCCAGACTTGAGTGACTACAAAGAGTTCAAACTGAAGGAAGATAATGTCGGTAAGCTGCGCATTGTATCAATGCCAGGAGAACTTTACACTTTTGGCATCTAAAAGTGAATTCCTTTCGTGTTTGTGCCAATATTAAGTAAATGAGTGAAATCTAATATACATTGTTATCGGCATAAACTGTTAAGTACATAAAAAGAACACAAACCCATGTGACCCATTTAAAAAAAAATTGGTTTGATGTCGTCAGGAATCTCAACCTTATTGTTGTAGAATGTCATATTGACTTTGTACCTAAGGTGGGTCTCAAATTTAAGTTCTTTACTGTACATCACATGGCACAGTGTAAACATACCTGATTTATTTGACATTGAAAGATAGAAATGAAAAAATGCCTTGTAACTAAATTAAGTTATGTTCAGTGCTATAGATCTTATAAAATCTTTCGGGTTTTGGTAAAGTTCGTAAGACTCGCATGAGAGCTAATGAGAGTGAATGAGAGAGAAGTTCTATCCCGAAGGTTGTTCTAAGAGCTCTCGAACTGTAATTGGTTATTCGAATGAAATAACAACAAAGCGTATTTGGCATAAGGGTTATCTAGCTAGACCAGACGTGAAATATTATTTTGGTGTAGGGTTCAAAATGCTGCAAAAATTGGGCTGGAGCGAGGGACAAGGTCTTGGCATAGAAGGCACTGGCATCGTCGACCCTATTAACAAGTGAGTAGAGTTTAAATAAATTGACCGAATAAATATATTTTTTACAACGTTAGGATCCCTATTGCAGAAGCTTTTATAAATCGAATACCTACCTGTTGATTGTCAATCGACTTTTTCTATTTAACCGTCAAATACGATTATCAGTGGCCCGTTGTGCGACATACTGTCTTATTTTGGGTCCTGACCTATGAAATTGGCGTTTATTTTACATGTTTTATTTCGTACGGAGTTTATTCATTAAAATTTTAACTTTCAAATTCTTTTTTTATTTTCATTAATAACACTAAATAAAGCCTGTACCGAAAAAAAACTGTAAATTTCAAATAACTGTTATTTATATTCCAAACAAGATAGCTATTATTTTCTTGCTGTCATAAATAAGTGTCATGCTTACCTTAGCCATTGCTATATAAATTACTCGGATATCTGGAAAAACTTACTTTCGACAATTAATAGAAAACAACGCCGCGAAATGGTCGTTTCCAAATGGCGTGAAAATCCGCAACGTCCTACGAGTCTTATCGCCAAAGACCTAAAGTTACCGCGAAGTTCTGTGGATTTTATTTTGAAGAACTATTATAATACATTGTCTCTTGAACAGAAGCCCGGAAGTGGTAGACTTCAAGGGCCAAGTGACCCTAGGCTTGACAAAAAGATAATCAATTGCATAAAGCGGTATCGAAGTATGTCCGTCAGAGATATTGCCAAAAAATGTGGCACAAATGCATTTACCTAGTCGGTTCTAAGTTCTATCACAAAGGTTTATTATAATTTTAAAAATAAATAATAGAGTTTCATAAACTTATAGTACATCAATCAAAACCTTATTTTATATAGAATAAAAAAAGCGAAATTTGAGTTCGTTACTATTGCAATAATTTGGTGTACGAGCTTTAAGCATTCCCATTCGGGGCAGGAAAGCATGGGTCAAAACACGCACGACCACGATACTGATAACGGCTACAACTTTCGTAAGAGTTCTCGTATTGAGTCGAAATTTGCGTGACATATTGACCAGACTTTTATCTTTAAATACTGATACGAATGTTTTCCAAGCAACTAAAGATCCGCTTATACTCCGGTCAATCTTCATGTCTCATTCAATTGGGGTGTGTAATGATCGGTATAAAAATAATTAATATAATTTCATTTGATATAATAACTTTTGATATAATTTTAAAGGATATAATCACTCATTTTATATAATATACGATTGGTATATTATCAAAATATCTATTTTTATTTACTTTAATTATCATTTGATATATCATTTATTTATTATAAACATCATTTGGTATAATCATCATTTTGTATAAAAATCATATTGTATAACTATCATGTGGTATATTATTTTTGTCGAATGATTTTTTGGTACAACGCTGACCGTGAGGCAAAGTCGACGGAGCTCCGCTTTGCGGAGCTCCTATTCCGCGTAGTTACGGCGCTTCGCGCCTTGACACAATTCTAACCTAACCTAACCTATATATTAGTTAAGACCTAGGAGTTACCGCTCTGCAGGGTCACAATAGGTAACTAAGAAACCGACCCTTGTGGTTGGACACGAGTTAGTATAGACAGTATTTTTTTATACCAACTGTACTTTATATGAAATTAACTTTATATCATAAGTTGATTATAGTAATTATGCATTATACTTAATGTATGTTATATAAAATATTTTTAGAACAAATGATCGTTACATAAAATGTTAATTATATCATATTTAAATATATTCAATGTTGTTATATGATTCAATAAGTATATCAAATGAGCGTTATATCGACTGATATTATAGAAAATATTTTTATATCGATCGTTACGCACCCATTCAATTGACCTTACGATTTCACATCAATTTGCAGAAATACGAAAACAGACCAACTTTCGTGCTTCATAAGCTGGTTTTTAAGTGTCGTTAAGATAATAATGCTGATCTCTGAACATACCCAGAGATGAGAAGCTTCATAATATTAAATAGAAAATTTTCCTGGTTAACAAAGACTAATCTTTAAAGCGTTTTCAGAAAGTGAAATTTTTAGAAAACTCGTGCGTGTTTTAATCGGTGCCGGCCGTGAATGTTAAAAGATCGTATCGGGAATTGCGTCGACTATGTGGAATGATGATTAGTTCCTAAAAATGTACTTTAATTAAGCTTTTAAATTTAATTTATTTTAAAATTAAAAAATAAACAAAAATTAGTTTTATTTGACTAAACCTTTGTGACAGAACTTAAGGACCGACTAAGTATGGTGCAACGAGCTAAGAAAAGAGCAGGTATGCAGACGCGGAAGAAAGTTAAGACGGCAAAAGTGACCGAAAAGCAGCGTTCTGTAATTAAAAGCCGAGCTCGAAAACTATACGATTTCCTTGGCACATTAAAATCACATTTAATAATTGATGACGAAACTTATACCAAAACTGATTTTACAACGCTTTCTGGTCCACAATACAGGAGAAACTCTTTTCGAGTCTGAAACAACTGTTAAGATTGGGAAATTCGACGAAAAATTTCTCGTATGGCAAGCTATCTGTGAGTTTGGTGACAAAAGCTCCATTTTTGTCACAAAAGGTACCGTCAACAGAGAAATATACATAAAATAATGCCTTAAAAAGCGGTTGCTGCCATTTGTGAAGAAGCATAACGTCCCTACGTTATTCTGGCCTGATCTAGCCCCAGCCCACTACGCTAAGGACACGATAAATTTCCTCAAGGAAAATCATATCCCTTTTGTACCCAAGGAACTGAACCCACCAAATGTCCCACAGTGCCGCCCAATCGAGCATTATTGGGCTCAAATTAAGGGAATTTTAAGAAAGACGGGTAAAGTGGCCAAAAATATAGACGACTTCCGCAAAAAATGGAATGCTGCAGTCAGAAAAGTTACAAAATGCTCCGTAAAGGCTGACATGGAAGGCGTTCGAAAGAAGCTGTACCACGAGTACAAAAAGTATTCAAATTAAAAAAAAAACTTACAATTAACTTAGCTGACGATAGGATTTTAATTTTGCTATACTAATATATATTGATATCTACCAAAAATATCGTTATTTCTTCATTTGAAATTTACAGTTTTATTTCATTACACCCTTTATGTTACAAAGGTTTTAGATACAAATAATATGGTTCAATTCCTTACTTAATGTTTAAAATTAACCCTTTAAAGGGCAATTTTAAAACCTGGTACTAAAAATGACCACTTACAACTAATATTTTTTGTATTTTTTATTGAAAGGATTTTGTGTGAATAGGAGGAATCTAATGAGGCTAGAATTCAGGTTTATTTTTAGTTTTGCCCTGTAAAGGGTTAAAGTGTAATCTCAACTCTTTTAATGTGCTGCGAGTTCAATTACGAGTGTTTCAATTACGCAGGGTTTTATGTAGCTTACTATTTTTAAGTAATTAAGATATGTATAATATAGCTTAGAAGTGTCTAATATTCCTGACAGAGTTTTGTTGGGTTTGCGTTTCACGTTACTAAATAATCCTTCAAATTAAATGTATGAAAACCACCGTTTTCATAAAATTCTCCATATATAACGCCAATTTCATAGGTAAGGACCTTATATTAAAATTCAAAAAGGCCTGTTGTGACTTTAGAGTTTAGTTTTCAATGACTGCCAGGGCAAACCAGCCAGTGTCCAACTTGGGCCTGGGCGCGGGCTCGTCCGACGTCGTGTCGCCGGACGACGACGAGTTCGACGCCTACCGGAAGCGGATGATGCTGGCCTACCGGTTCAGACCTAATCCCTTGGTAATTAATTATACCTTATCTGTTTGGCACTTGTCCCACTGCCTGCTATTTTCTCGCTCAAGAGACGAACAAAAGATATAGATCCTGTGTCAATAAAAGAGAAGCATATATAAATAGTAGATCGCTGGCTGTTCACACTGCCGGCGACAACTTTCTCTTCAATGAAGGATAAAGATCCCGTATCAATAATAGAGACGCATATATTAAACTTTTTCTTGGCAAAAATAAAAAAGTCATGGATTCAAGCCATTTTCTAGCAAGAATCTAAAATAAGACAAATAAAAAAATATAAAGGGTTTATAGTCGGTGATTCTACTCGCTTTCTCGCTTATCGTCGACAGTGGGGCAAGTGCCTTATCCCACATACATCAATTGACGAGATAGAAGAATTGACACGAATGAAAAAAAAACAACACTCAACACCTATGTTTATCTGTGCACTCCTTTTAAACGTAGTTTGATTTTGAAACTAAATGTCTGCAAAATTTATTTAAGTCTTTTGGTCTTAATTATTAATTAACGATTGTTTGTTACAGAACAACCCACGAAGACCGTACTATTAATATAAGTTACTTATAATTTAAAAATAAGGAAAGACACTCGGGCGAACATTTTAAGCTTTGAGCTTCTGTGGATGTTTGTGAATGTATTTTTTTTCATAATGCTTACATAAACGTATGATCCCTTTACTTAATATTGTGTAAGTGAGAAGAGAAAAATATGTATGTGATGAAACAGAAAATGGAAGTCATTTGTGTATCATATGGAATTAAACAAAAGTGTCAACTAAGTGTCTAATTTCAATATTCGTTACACTTTGCTACGATGACAAAGATATTGGATACCAAATGGATAGACAAAAGTGGGTAATGTTAAGGTTATTTCATAAGGTCTGGAAGAACATAAGAATATGTTGTTATAGGGACTTAGGTTGGAATAAAATAATGGCGAATACTAATTGCAAAGGATGGTATCGCTTTTATTATTAAAAAAAACTCATATTTGTTATAAAAACATCTTAAAATAATTAATATCAATTAAAAAACACAGCCCAAATAGAACCTTCTATTTTGATGCCTGTTAAAAGTGGTAAATTTTTTAACTAGTAAGTTATCAATTTAAAAACCATTTTAACCACTGAGTGACGTCAATAACATGTATTTATTATAACCCCCTCAGAAAACATTTGTTTCGACGTTTGCAAATAAGTTTTTAGCAAATATGTCAAAATCATTTTGCCTTAATCAAAGTTTACCACTGGCAGCTTAAAATGCAGCGCAAATTTCAACCGTACAGGTGAAGTTCGAGACCGATTTAAGCTACGACCCCACCGCTGCTTAACGGTGCGTATATTACACTGTCGTTACGTAAACAAAAGACGGGGTCATAGTAATAACATGGTGCCGTTTTTGACGCACCGTAATATACGCACCGTTAAGCAGCGGTGAGGGCGCACCTTTATCCGTTAGGGGTCGCAAAAGATAAATTCTGTAGTGGGGTAATATCCGTCATACTTAAGGCGATGAAAATGTTAAGTAGAGTTCAAAGTATCGAGGACAGCGTTGTTTAGAAACTAGAGATTATAAAAAATAATACAAAGTACACAATTATGGTATCTTACTATTGTTACATATTTTCAATAAAAATGCAAAACATAATTCCTTGGTTTTTCTTTCCATTCCTCCGGATGTTATGAATTTATTATAATTGATAATTTTCTTTGATTCCCTTATTTATTAATAATACGGGGATTCTGTGCTAAAAGACGATAAGGTATTATTTAAATATAAATAATTTATTTATTTCAAAACTTTTGTACTTCTTTTGAATTATTGTGCACGGGTTTTTTTAACCCTTTTGAACGCCTTTTCATCATTCAGAATGTGTCACTCACGCCAAACGTGTTTGGTATGCTATGCAAATTACAACTTAACTGACACGAAACAACGTCTCTTTTCATCTTGAACCAGTGGCATCAGTGGCCGAATTTCAAATGTCGGCGGTATAGGGTCAATAATATATTTTTTACTTCGTGTATTATACCTACCTACTCGTATGGGAAAGTTAGCACTATCTGAAAGTAAAGGTACGCTAGTTCCCAGTAATGCGTATTACTCATAGAAACTGGCACGCGTTTGTGCCATACCGCTGATTCTGAGAATACAGATGATGTAAATTTCAGGAGTCATCAAATAATTCAGGCCGCCTACATACCAATTTACTAGAGATGGGCTAACTACAATAGTGATTTCGGCAAACTTTGTAGACAAGTTCCGACTAATCGTATTCTACTAATATTATAAATGCGTAAGTTTGTGTGTGTGTGTTAGTTTGTTACTTCTTCATGCTGAAATGGAGATAGCCATAACCTGGGTTATTAGGTTACTTTTCATTCCGGAAAATTTTAAAGTTCTCGAGGGAATAACGATAATCGAAATCTATGCGGATGAAGTCCAGAGCAGAAGATAGTAATTATAGACAATCGTTAGGTATTTCACATGCTGGTAAGTGAGTTTTGGGGTCTATGGATCAAGTCCAGGTTTCTCAGGCTGACAATGAGTGTACTTATAGCGTATTAATAATTGCATCTCGACTGAGACCTCAAGCAAGGCACCCTAAAGTAAACGTCAACTCTTAGGACTGTAGAAATTGAGAGGAGAGTTATTTTAGATATTAGCCTAAAAATCACCAGTCTACGTTCAATAGGTACAGATGTAGTGAATAATCCTTTCCCATCGTGTTTTGTCGGATAAGTTCGTATTTATCTATCTTTCTCAATTAGCTTCAGTACAATAAGCCAACTGAAAAAGCAAGATAAATACGAAATTATCCGACCAAAAACGATGGGAAAGGATTATTCACTACATCTGTACTGGTTTAAATAGAGCGTTGACATTAGGCTTACAGTAGGTACCTACGCAGTTTGCGACTAATTAGCGCTCATTTGAAGCGAAACGTCAGTTCGTCAGTTTTTCTATGAGAAAGACGCGTTACTTACGATAAGTTCGTAGACAGAAAACGAAGACCATTTATAAATTTAGTCTTCTTATTCGAGGTCAATCAGTCAAGTAGTCGGTAAAAGTTGGTCTATCTCTACACGTTATTGGTAATCAGTAAAGCCACCTACCGAAAAGCCGGCCGGCCGTCGGTGCGCGTCTCTCAACGCCGAGTAAATATAGACTTGTATGACAATTTACTTGCAAGCGGCTTCCATTCAGTATGAGAAGTTTTAGTTTACGCTAACGTACTCTACTGAACGTTTCTTTCTGTAAATAAAGATATGAAGCTAGGTCGAAGTGCGAGTTTTCAAGTGTACAGACATGTGGATTCCAGTACAAGTGACACTTCAGGATCTTCTAGTTCGTCCTCGAAAAACTCGGATACCCCTCTCAAAAGGTAGGTTAATTCTATAGATTTATGATATCTTAGTATCCATATTCAATCAGTAACTTCTTAAATATGCCAGTGTGCTTTTGCGTAGTGATAAATAAGCAAGCGAATCATTCGAATCTTTCACTTTTAAAGGTCGCGGTTATTTTTAGTTTAGCAACACAAACTGGTAGGCGCATGAGGCGATTGGCTTCGAGTTGGCGATTTGTTATTTATTAGTTTTTAGAAAAACTGGTCAAGCGCGTGTCAAGCATGCTAACTAAGGGTTCTAAGCTATCACGATTATAACAAGAACTAAGTTAAGAAGTACCGACTAGGTAAACACATTTAAGAAGATGGATTATTCGCAATACCTAGTTCCTTTTGGTTACGTATCAGAACGCCTAAAGTTAATAAGGCCTAATGTATCATAATACCTAAAAGTTCATAATACCTAATGGTATTTTTTACAGAAACCGAAATCTTTTCAGGATTTTTTAAAAAGCCATTGCATAGAACTCATTAGGTTAGGTTAGGTTAGTTTTATAACAATCCTGAAAAATGTACCGTTTCAATAAAAAAGACAATTAGGTATTATGAATTTTTAGGGATTATGATACATTAAGCTTATTAACTTTAGGCGTTCTGATACGTAACCGTTCCTTTTTGCAGAACCTTTTGAAGAAAATATGACTACTATTTTCATACTACATATTTATTTATTTTATTGTCATACTAAAAGGAACTAACTGTGAATAATGCCCCATTGTCCTTGTTGTATCACTACTATCGCTGAACTCAAGTCAGTTAATGACGATTAAGGGCCTGTTGTTTGATCAGTAGTTAAACTAACTAATCGTTAAAAACCGTAACTAATGGTTAAATCTCAAGGAAATGTGTAAAGTTATCGATTCCTTATTAGAATTTTAACAAAAAATTACGAGTAGTTGAGTTAACTACTGATCAAACAACGGGCCCTGTCGACCCTTAGTGACGATTTTTCATACAAATCTTTGAAAAAGGAACGAGTTTAATGTCAGTACAGTCTGTGAGCACTAAGAAGGTGCTTCGGGTTTGTACTTCTCTCATATCTCACTTGCTCTTAATAAGAGCGTATCAGAGCAAGTCAGCGACAAGTACTAAGAGCTATCGCACTGTACAGCGGTTAGTAATTAGTGCAGGGTTCGCCAACAATTTGTACAAGTGTTTTTTTAATCCGTTACTAATAAAGCGGTACATTTGACAATCGTTAACAATACGGTGTTGGTTAGGTATGTGTGGGACTCGCCAACCGAGAGTGGCAGGAATACCCACTAAAAACCCAGCGATTCTCCTTCTATGCCGTTTGTGGCGCGGGCCGCAAAGCCCTACTTTGAAAATCGAAGTTCGAAGTTACGTTAGCTCCATCTCTGACACTCGTTATTTGAGACTAAATCGAGAAAATAGGATGTAGCTATAGTACATTATTGCCTAGGCGCGGGAAGTAAGGGATTTCCTGACGAGGTGGTTAGGAGGCCGAGCATTAGCGAGGCCTGCTAAAATACGAGTCAGGAAATCCTCGTTCCCGCCGGGGCAAATATAATGCTTTTCTCAAACAACACGAACTAATGGTATTTTTAAAAACCTTTGACAAATTCGGAGAGAATGTTTGTTTGAAAACTACAAGTATTAATTAAGATAGTTTCAAGCACAACGAGCCGCCGCCACCACCGCAGGCGCCCGGCGCCGCCCCACACTGCACCCACAAGTTGGGTGTAGGTACGGGATTTTTTTCACGTTCCTTTCGATTTTATATGCAAAAGAGAGCACTTTAAAAAAACAATATGGACATGGACGGAAAGTGTTTTCATACGTTTATTTTACTCCTAGGAGGAAAATAAGGCACTTCGCGTCTTTGTTTTTCATAAGAAAGGTCATCCTTTCCGAGCATGTTTGATAAAAGTCTACTTATTTACCAGCCTAGACTGACTCGTGCTTGACCAGTTTTAACATTTTAGTAAAATACATAGGTACCTACCTAGTTAAAATAACCGTAGTTTTATTGACTGAGAATGAGTAGATTGTAACGGCATGGTGTTATATCTAGATTTAACCAGCTCCTTCGGGCGTCGGTGGCACGCCACTGGGCTTACTTCCGGAGGGATAGGCCTGCGCTCCGGTCCCGGGGGCGCTCCGTGTCCGACGCGGGTCTCTGCTCTATCGTCGACAATGGCAAGTATAAACCTAATTATTCGCATCTAAAATACCAGATATTGGCACCTACTACATAAAGTCGCCGTCATGAGAACTTGTGAAAGATGTAAGCAAAATAGAGGTACTAAGTACTGTTTGACACATAACCTCAAATATTCACAAAGCTTGTTTTTATCATCACTACATAGTATAAAACAAAGTCGCTTCCCGCTGTCTGTCCCTATGTATGCTTAGATCTTTCAAACTACCCAACGGATTTTGATGCGGTTTTTTTTAATAGATAGAGGGATTCAAGAGGAAGGTTTATATGTATATTATTTTTTTATTTTATGTACTGGTGTTACAGAAAACTCTTATAAACCGAAGCGAAGCGAGGGCGGGTCGCTAGTTTAAAATAACGTATAATGAATAGTTATTTCATTTTAATTTAAATATGATAATAGTGATCTACACTCGGCGTCAAAAATATCGCACCTCGTCGAAAATCAGATTCAAGCACATCTAGCCCTTAGTAAAATTATCCCACCTCGTAAATATTAGTATCAATCGAAAGCACGTTTAATGTGTTTTAAATTAACAATATTTAATTTAAAGAAAAAAAAGTGTTTTCGCAAACTGAGAGTTTCGAAAAAAAAGTGCCAAATTACGCGTTTGAAGGGTCGCGAGTTGTGCCGTGTTCCAGGTGTATAAAAAGTCTGGTAAAGGTCAAATGTCAATCATTCGCTATCCAGACGTTAAAGAGAACACACCTAAGGAGCTTAAGCAAAAAAACGACCCTCAAAAATGGAAACCACTGCTGCTGAATCAACCCAGGTGGTCGCACTGCTCCAAGCAGGAGTTCGGCAATGTGATGTCGCTCGGCAACTGAATTTAAGCCGGTTTGCTGTCCGCCGATTATACCTGCGGTTCCAGGAGACTGGAGGCTTCATTAGGAGGCATGGAGCTGGCCGCTGACGCTGCACATCTGAAAGAGACGACCGCTTTATTGTGTCGTCGTCTCTACGCAATCGCTTCTCCAATGCTGTTGAGGTGCAACAGCGTCTCCGAGAAGCTCGGACGACCTCTGTTAGCACCTCCACCATTAGGAGAAGGTTGAGGGAGAAGAAGATTGTGGCCCGCAGGGCTGCTACAGGTCCCCAACTGACCGCACAGCATCGCAGAGACTGCCTGCAGTTTGCTCGTGCCCACGTCGATTGGACATTCGACCAGTGGAGGCAGGTTCTCTTCTCCGATGAGACGAGGGTCTGCCTCTATTGCAACGACAGGCGTAGAAGAGTCTACAGAAGGTCGGGAGAACGATTTGCTCAAGCCTGCATTGAAGAAACGGTGGCCTACGGAGGTGGTTCGTGCATGTTCTGGGGCGGTATGTCCACAGATGGCAAGACCGACCTTCTGTGCGTCTCCCGGACGGGGGGCACTCGCGGGCAGGGGTCTCTGACTGCTCACCGGGACGTCACGGAGATCCTGGAAGAGCATGTGGTCCCATATGCGGGTTTTGTCGGCACTGGATTCACTTTAATGCACGACAACGCCCGCAGCCACACTGCATTGCTCGTTCGTGATTACCTGGGAGAGGTTGGGATCCCTGTTATGCAGTGGCCAGCGAGAAGTCCCGACTTGAACCCAATCGAACACCTTTGGGACGAGCTAAAGCGACGTGTTCGGTCACGTGATGCCATCCCTACCACTCTCCAAGAACTCCAGGACGCCGTGATTGAAGAATGGGACCTCATTCCTCAGTCGGACGTATGTGAAGTTGGTTCGGTCAATGAGAGACCGCATGGAAGCAGTAATTAGGGCAAGGGGGGTAACACTAGGTTTTAGGTTACTTTTAAGTGTCTTTTTTGTTTGTTTGTTAACCATTTCATTGATGTTAATTTAAAATTTAATAAACATTTTTCTTGTCTTCGCATTAAACTTCTTTTTTTTTAAACCTGGTTACAATAATTATATTTCTTTTAGCTTTTTTAAAAAGTATATTTTATTACCTTTCAAATAATACCTAACAGTCATACCTTTACCCTTGATTAAATAGGGTATAATGTCGGTTGAACATATTTTTCCCGAAGGTGCGATATTTTTGACGCCGAGTGTAGTGTATAAATCACTGCAAAGGCCTCACTTTAATCTTTAAAAGTAAGTACGTGATTATCGAGTAATCATGGTGAATTGGTTCGTTTGGTTTTGTTCTCTTTTGGAAGTTCCATTGACGGCGACATTACATACTCGTACATAACTGCATAAAATCACGCTACTTTTCCGTAGGGGTAGGCAGAGACCACTTCCTTCCACTTGCTAAGATCCACACAAACTTCCCTCGCTTCCTCCACAGCCACACTCATAAATGGTCGTTAGATTTTTTGATGAAAAGACGTTTGTCTATCCATAACATGCCAATGCATTTCCTAGTTGTTTAATCTTACTACGTACTTATAGTGGCATTTATATCTGCTGTTGTAAGGCACAGACTAGTCAAGAAAGCTTTTCGTGACGGTCGTGTTTTACTATAGTTAACAATATTATTCAATAGCCTCAATGGCTCAACGCTTACAATACAATAAAACCATTTCTATTACGCACACGACACGATTGTCATTAGTCTTGGATCCTTAACACGTGTCAATGATGTTATTTGAACAAAAGGCGAGATGTTTAACACGATCTATGATGTATGGCCACGGACTTTGATTGTTCAGCCACTAAAGAACCTATCGCAGGTAAATTACCGTGGAAATTACATTAACGGTTTACAGCGACCGAGTTCCATATGGTTGCTCAATTAAATTCAGAATTTGATCAGGTACAACCACCAAAAAGAATTATTCATTTTTATTGAAAGCGGGATTTCCCGTATTACTCAAAATGAAATGAAATCAACTTACTATATTGCATAATACTAATAATGTAAATGCGAAAGTAACTCCTCGTCTGTCCTGATGTCTGTCTTTTACGCTAGCACGGCTAAACCTCTGAACCGATTTCGTTGAAATTTGGTACGGATGGAGATGGCGCCAACGCCAAGGAAGGATAGGGTATTTTTTTCCAGTGATAAACTAATTCCACGCGGACGGAGTCGCGGTTAATACCTGGTTATATTATAAATGTGATAGTTTGTAAGGATGTTTGGATTTCAAAGGAAGATTGTCCAGAAATATCCAGAAAAGAGGGAAAAAATAACTCAACGAAGTCGCGTGAATAACTAGAAAATAACTTTGAGTGATCTTAACTAAGTACTTGTGTTGTTAGTTGGTTATAATGATTATGTAACTACTACACTACAAAGTACATACATACATACATTAAATCACGCCTGTTTCCCAGAGGGGTAGGCAGAGACCACTCTTTCCACTTGCTACGATCTTGACAAATTTCTTTCGCTTCTTCCACATTCATACATCGAGTCATGCACGCACGTCGGTTTCGGGTACTTAAGATTCGGCCCTTTTCCAGTATTTCACCGATTTGACTCCAAAAAGTACGCCTAGGGCGGCCCCTTCCGACCCGTCCACTCACTATCGATGTGTATATCTCTTTCGTCAATCTTCTTTCATCCATCCTTTCCAAATGACCGAACCATCGAAGCATGCCCTTTTCAATCTTAGTCAATACATCTTCTTTTATTCCACATTTCTCTCTGACTTTTTCATTCCTTACTCTATCAATCAGTTTCACACCACACATACTACGCAAAGAGCGCATTTCAACGGCATTTACACGACTTTTATGCTTGTACTGCCACACCCAACATTCACTACAAAGTAACGCAATTTAAATCTTTGATCCGAAAGGGCAAAGTAATAAGTACCTAACTATACTGGAATTGAAAGTTGTATTGTGTCGTAGAAACGTTATTTGAGTGAATTTATAAGTAGGTAGTTAAATTAGTGTAGTCACCAGTAATAATATATGACCCAACATTTCCTTACAAATATCACACGCTCTTACACCTCTAGCAATAAAGACGTCAGATATTTTTGAGCCCAATGATGGATCATGAATATCATGATATTATTGCTGGTGACTGTACAAGTCCATATTTGGTTTGCTTAAAACCTGCTTTTGAGATCTTGTGCTAGTAACTAGCGACTCTCCCTCGCGTCGTTTTGATCTATGAAAATTGGAGTTTATTATATTTACATAAAAATCTAACTTCCGTGAAAAATTGTCTGATGGTGAAAACTGTATAGAAATCCGTTCATTACTTTTTGAGGTTATCGCGAACATACAGACAGCAGCGGCGGGGGAATTGGTTTTATAATATTATGTAGGTAGTGATGTGGTATGGCACACAGGGGTGGATTTTGGATGCTATTTATGTAGAGAGGGGAGTGACGCCCTACAAGCCAACCTCTCAAATTGGCACACAATATAGGTAATCAAAGCCCTAAATAAGCCTGGATGACGCTTTAATAGTGGACTATTTAGTGCCCGCGGGAAACGCGATTATAAAGTTTTACGCAAGCAAATTATACGGACATTTCAGGAAAAACCCGCATTTTCACAGTAACGCACATGTGAACGCGTGCTGAGCCTTACAATAGGCGATCTAAAAGGTCCCCTTCAGACTGCAGACTAATGGACATTGCCAGAACCCGTACATTTGGTGCGGCTGATTTGATCAAAACGACGTCACACCGCATAATAAGCTGATTCACATTGGTTTTTAGGGTTCCGTACCCAAAGGGTAAAACGGCACCCTATTACTGGCTATTACTAAGACCTCCGCTGTCCGTCCGTCCGTCTGTTCGTCTGTCTGTCACCAGGTTGTATCTCATGAACCGTGATGTCCGTGATAGCTAGACAGTTGAAAATTTCACAGATGATGTATTTCAGTTGCCGTTATAACAACAAATACTTAAAACAGTATAAAACAAATATTTAAGGGGGGCATACAACAAACGTGTTTTTTTGGTTTTTTCCTCGATATTAACGCCAACAGGTAGACGGTTGAAATATTTACAAAATATTAAGATATATTCACTTTAAAAATAAATAATTATATTAAAATAAATTATATTAAATTTAACGGCTCCCTTAGAAACAACGTGATTTTATTTCTGTTTTTTGCTCAAGTTCATACAAATGTGCATTAGGTATTGGCGAATATTCAAAAACTGTAGAGTTATAAAACAACATGTATGTGAAATTACGTCACTTTTACATCAGCGGCACCAAATCTACGGGGTCTGGTTAACTGGTCACATGTTTTAAAGATAAAGTGAAAACAATAGAGCGGGCCTCGCGTCGTCCACTGAAAAATGTGTGACGGATGACCATCGTCGGCCGATTTAATAACCTCCAAAAAATTTAAAAATAGATATCGTCTGCAGTCTGCTGGCTATAAATCCGATTACGTTTGTCCTTGGCACTGAATATGATATTTCCTTCTAGACCCCGAGCTGGATTACCTCTCGTTCCCGGCGGTGTCCCCGCGCCGCTCCCTGCAGGCGTTTGGCACGAGCCCAACCACCCGGCCTGTGCTCTTCGTCTCGTAAGTCAATTTTACTTTTCACTGCATACGGGCAATAGCGCAGAGGAAAGCCGAAATTTCTGAGGTTATATTTTATTACCCGATGCATTTCTTTGCATAGGGTGTTGTTTTTTGTTCTAGTACCTACTTATTTTTTGCCCTCCACCTAATTAATGTGGAACACCCTGTAGGTAGGTACTTATAATATAGCACTTTTTTTTTAATTAATTAAATATTAATAATGAATAATAGACCGAGTCGGACTCGCGTACCGAGGATTCCGTACCGCCGAACGTAGGTAGAACAATACATGTATGGGGATCGCCTTCATTCTTTCACATTCTCTATTTGTTTATATTTTTTAGTAAATCCGCCCTAATAACATAAATTACGAAAAAATAAGCATCTATGTATTACGGTTCAAAAGATACAGCTCTTTAAAATTAGGACGGACGGAAAGCATAAGCATATTAATAGGGTCACAATATCATTGGTCCCGTTGGACTCCCCTCAGTTACGGAACCCTAAAAAGAGTAAATAGATAGAGAAGATCGTAGTAAAAAGTACCCTACCTTCTTTGCTCTCTAAGACAACATTATATCACTTGTTATGACTTATGAGTAACCACTTATCTTCAATTTGTATTTTAATTGAAGCCTTACGGACTTCCCTAGGCTGTATTGGATAAGGAAGCCTGCCATCTTGCCGGACTATTTATACTTACAGGAAATTAAATTTGACCATAACGCGATGATATTAAGCTTAGTCTCGCTCGCGAAGTTAGTTAATTTTATGTAGGTAAAGGTATGTTGAATCCAAAATCAAATTGCCGCCATTTTTTCTGTCATTCGTGTAACTTCAATCAATATTATGCGCAATGCACCACTGCGCATGTTTCCCTAGGCTGAAGCGGCGTTCAAGCGAGTTAGATTATTATTACCTGGAGTACAGGGTGCTATTTCTGTTGTGATATCGTCGCAGCCCAGATGACAGCTCGATGGTTTGTTAGGGACAGTGTGTATGTGAATCTTGTTGTGTACGCGGAATTTTGTTAAGTGTAATGTGATGTACAACTAGTGGATAAAGAAAAACAGCCCTTAATTACCTGCAATAAGTGCTCATACTAAAATTTAAGTGATCATTTCGGTAAAGTCAAGCAGCTGTGTACTTATTGTTTTTCCTGTAGCGATTTTTCTGTCGAAATAATAAGACAGCTGTTTTTAAATAAATAAAGGTGTAGTGTAAATTGTTGTTCATTAGGTAGATATTAAATTTAGTAAAATGAAACTCGGAATACGATATTTAGATTAGTGTCAAGGGTGTTGTGGTAAACCGATGTGCAAATTCCTGCGTGCGCATTTTTAATAGGTACAATAGGTAACTTAGTAACAAGATCTTGGCAAGGTATTTTCCTCGTGGCTTTTTATGGCACCAATTATGTACTTACGTAAATATAGGTTGTTAATAAAGATGAATAAAAATTCACGAGAAAAAATTTTTATACGTTATAGGTATTCTCAAATAAAAAAACACGATACTACTAGTACTAGTTAGTTCATACGAAGCAATCGTATTTTTTTTATTAAAAAAACACCTCTTGGTCATTTTGTGGTGTGATTGTAACGTGTGGTGTAAGGTCGCTTAACATGGCTTTGAAGATCCTGTTTCTAGTATGAATTTCAGGATTCAGATTCTGTGCAGAGTATTAGGTACATTCATTTATAAAGTATATGCTTATTATTCTTCGTTGTTTTTCATTAAAAAAAAATTGCTCTATAAATATAGGTAGGTACCTAAATATGTTTAGTATGGGGTCAATTTGTGTAAGATCGTCCTCATATGGATGACACGATTTAGATGAAATTAAGAAGGCAGTAAATCGGTCTCGGAATACAAAAACACTATTGTACACTTTAACTGCTACAAGTTGTGGACAAAAGCTTCATTTTTTTTTAATTGACATTTTCCTTCTGGGGTCATGTCTCTATCATGGCCAGGTCACTCTAATAAAGTTCAGTTTTTTTACTGATACTAGCACTAAACGAATATCAAGTTAAGCACCAACCTTAATTTGTCTGTTTAACCCACACAATTGGTTACAGTTATCAAATCAAATGGTGGTGAGCCACTTGCCATTGTTCGTATTTTGGCCATGTAATACAAATCGGGTTTAGTCGGTGGTCATCGTATATCCAGTATGTATTACTCGGCTAAATCAGGAAGAGAAGCAAGTGACTTAACATTCCCGTGTTGTGACTGTACCTATTAACGATGATTCTTTATAAAACGTCACTAAGTTAAGTCAAGTTGCCGCGGTTTACGGTATGAATGAAATGTTGAGTATTTTCCAATAATAACACTTCCTTGTAAATAATTATTAAACAAGCGGAATGTGAACGCAGTTACTTCATGCGACGCAACCGCCATTCTCGGCAGTAAACTTCAATATCAAGGTAAAATGATTTACGACTTACATAATATCGCAATAAGGAATCGAATATATTGGTCATTTTGACAAGACACTAGAGTAAGTAAGTACAACGTTTATAGAAGTTTAATTTGTTTTAAACGAAATCAATACGTTAAAAACACTTACTACCTACTAGCGTAGCGTACGTAACTATTGCTAAGCTTTTCTTTACCAGTACCTACTTATTTATATTTTTGGTTTTAAAGTATCGGTTTATAAATAACTTTCTAATCTTTGAACTTACAAAAAATACTGTTAAAATAATTAGAACACACAAAAAAGAACAAAAATGTTTACATTGTGTCCGAATTTTGTTATCCTGAATATGACACATTTTTCAGAAATTGCCCTACCCATACAACGAATGTCCATTAAAGTTTACAACTAATCGGAAATTCTCATACTGTGACAGTTGTCAGTTAGTCTATTGTTCCTTTTAGTTACGCTATTCCCAGTAAGTTGAGCCCTACCCTCGTTATACAGGTCAACTTCACGGGAAACCTTGAGCTACTTTCATTTCACACCTAGATAACAGCTATCATTTCCGTGGGTGTATTGTAACGGCGTAGGCTACATTTTTTGCAGATATGTAGACTGTTTTTTTAACGATATTGTAGGTTTGCTCTTGACCCTAGTCGATGATAAAGAGTCTAGATAAATTCGACGATGGAGCGAGCTTAGAGCGATCTTACACAAAAAGAGAGGCTTACTCAGAATTTTACAAAATTATACTTGAATTCTTAGAACTATTTAGGTTTTAAATCAATTTTTTGAAAGATTTGTTGCTATGGTATCTTTCAAATATTAGATTACTATAGGGTTTTTGTTTTTATTTCTTAATTAATGTTATTTTGCCAATGTTGAGTTTTAGACATTCACCATGACCTTATTAAAGAAATAAGTCCATGGATATCACACGCGAGGACAGTTGTTCGGTTAGGGTAATAACTTGTGGACAAACAGAAGCACATGGGGTTAGTATCACGCGCTTCTGTTAAGTCACCGTTTTCAAATAACTAAAAAAAATGTTAGGTACTACTCTCATAAGCCATAATCAGCAGACCAACAGAATCTATCCTAAACATTATGGTTTCCTGGAACATTTTTTGCAGCTAGATAGGTTCTATTTACGTCATACTCACAACCTAAACTGCCGGCTAAAATGTAACTACAAACCATGCGTCAATAGCTAATAAACCGTAATGGTACGCCCAGACCGCTGCTTAACGGTGCGTATATTACGGTGCGTCAAAAACGGCGCCATGTTGTTACTATGGCGCCGTCTTTTGTTTACGCAACTACACCGTAATGTACGCACCGTTAAGCTCCGGTGTGGGCGCAGCTTAAAAAAACCTATTTCAATTAAGGTAATAAAGGAACAATTTAGTTAACGTTAGTTAGTATATAATAGTTACCTAATTCCACTGATCTATTCGATAAATTGCCTTTAGGTTCAGCTCAATTCGTTCTTCCAGTGAAATATATATACCGTGAGTTAATATTAAAATACAATGAGACGATAAACATGTGTTAGTGGTTTTAGCGTAATAATGAAAAAAACGCAAGCAAGTAGAGACGAAAACTGTTTGAGTGGAAAAAGTGTTCATAAAATAACACGTCATTAGTCGGTTGAAGAGAATATTTAGGTAAGTGACTCAGTTTGTGATAATTGTGTAAGATTACTTACGTGTTTTGGTTATTTTTAGCGAAATAACCGGGAAAAATATTTAGTAGAAGGATAAAAGGTTTCCGAATAAGCATTGAATTAAAATTGATAATAAATACTTAAAGGCCGAAAGTTAGTTCATTGATTCGTTTAGAAAAGTAACAGTAGACATATTAAATGGAAAATCAAATTAATTTTTACAAAAGTAGATCATCTTCAGACACCTTGTTCCTTCATAGAGAAAATTGCTTGGTTTCAAACACATGATTATCGAATTTTCTATTTTCTAAACATATCTCAAAAGAATTTAAAGTTACTACATCATATACCTAGTATTTATTAAATAATAAGGTGTTTTATATCACCTTACCGAAAAGTATGTGTCGTTGGTTTTATCTAGTAGAGTAATAGTAGAGCCAATATTCAAATGATGAACTACATTTCGGCTTGAATAAGTGATGGACAGTAAACACTTATCCATCATATTCAAATCATTAATTATTCGGTGAAACCCTCCCACGTTATGATCGCATGTTTGAAAGCATACGTATATTTAGAATTTGTTATTTAAAATAAAGATTAACTATAAACATTTTGTTAAATCGACCTATTTATAATTAAATGTATCTTGGGGCTTAGTTTCCATGGAATAATGGCGTACCATTAAGAAAATAAAACCGAGAGCGAAGCAATCTCTAGTCATGATCACAATAGAAGCCAATTTGTAAAATGGAAGACCCTTAAGCGGTTTTTTTAAAATTCTGTCTATTTTATATTATTACCCAGAGCATGTTTTGTTTTTCCTACTGTTGGGTACATTTTATTATCACCCATATTCCCTGGGAATTAAATGCGGGTTTTGATGTGCTGCCATTCTCAAAGAATCTTCGGCGCTCAATCAGTCTCTCATCTCATACCTTTATACGGAGCTGCCTGGCCTGGACGACCAGGGTCAAGACTCACTGGCAAGTTGAACTTGCCGGCGAAATCACATACGAAGTTGTCTATGAGAATGACTAAATATTTAGTACTCCAATCAAACATAAATAAAGCGCTTTGATAATTACCTTTTAATCGCACTTCAATCCCAAACAAAATGTCGCAGTCTTATATCAGACCTTGTCGTAGACATAGGTACGCTAGAAATTTAACAGTATTTCCGATGTTACGCGGGACTGGCCGAGGCGCTTTCTTTTTGTAAGAGTACTTATATTTAGTATATGGTAGATGTTTGTTTTACCGACTTAGAATCGAATGGTCTGTATTATATCCTAGTTGAAATAGTAGGTAGTTCATCGCCTTTTGTTTCTAGGTATCGGCATGGGGAGTATGCAGTTTCTTACTAAAATAAATACCGCTGCTTAGCGGCTTGCAGCTTTTTGAGACTTTAAAATGCCAAGGTACTAAATTGAAAATGAGCATGTATTATTGATATGCACTGTGTACAAAGATGCATAGCATTAGGCTAATTTCTGCTAAAATACACTTTTTATATCATTTGTAACATGATCGTATTATCTATTCTCTGCTAGTAAACATACGAGTAAGTAAGTTCATATTCCAGCAGTGGACATAACCCGAAGAGGGCTGTTATAGCTGGTCGGCGTGTATTCTCTTAAGGCGTTTACTCTTTTTGTCTCACACGGGCTTTTAGAATAGAACAGAATATAATATAAATTAAAAAAATATACAACACCTAAAAATAAAATAAACAAAACACTAAGAAAAATACACGGAATGCACGAGTTGTGGTGCCAAAAAGGTTCCAACTCAGCATAATGCTGCGGTCAGGGGACCGCAGCGCTGGTTTTCGGTTGGCGCCTTTAACAGTTTTTACGTAACACCTGGCCATAATGTGAGTTTTATCGCACGCTGCGCGCACGGTAAAACTCGCATTGTGGCCAGGTGAAGACGTAAAATTGTGTACTCATCACGGGCAGTAAAAAAGAAAACCCTCTATCGCATATTTACAACCCTCGCCTACGGCTCGGGTCTCAAATACCTGCGATTTCGGGCTTTCTTTCTTTTACAGCCCTTGTTAAGTAATGTACTATTAACGCGTTGTTAAAAACATCGAGCAACATTAAGAAAAACTCAAATTCGTTTTTTAAATACCATAATTATCAGGATATTGACGTTTTTATTATGTATTTTTAATTTTTATCCTCAATTGCTAAGGCATTAATAGCTCAAATGACTGAAAAATTATGAATTAACAAATGACGAAAAAAAAGTGTTTTCGTGCATCGCCGTGTTTTTTTTACACCCTGTACGTTTATATCGACGATACAATTTAAAGATTGTATCACGATTGCGGTTTCTAAGGTTAAGTCGTAAATTATTTACGATGTAACTGCAAGTATTTAGTATGATGTTTACTACTTTATGCATTAAATTCTACACAACGTTACTTTACAGTAGTGATATTAGTGATACTCATGCAATCCGCAGTAAGCTACAGTCAACGACGTGTTATAAAACGTAGGGAAAGAATAATAAGTTACAAATGTTTAATTAATTAATTAAATTATCCATCTCATTTCAACTGTAGTTTTTATTCCTATCTTGTGTTGAAATTAGTATTCTCCGGGATCTCTCCATGTAAGTAACAATTTTTACTTTATTTGACCCTCGTTAGGTCGTCGGCCTAAAATTTAGGCAATCAGCCCAAGTTCCTTTTAACTTAAATCAAGTTTTAATTTGTTCATTAATTGGTTTTAATTTCAATTTAAGTTTCACGAGGTATTCGAATAAATAAGTAGGTACGTTAGATCCAGTTATACTGATCAGTAGAGTAAAGGGTATTCTCTTGAACAACCTGCTGGCGAAATCATCGACTATGATAATTGGTTGGTCGACTTGCTTCGAAGTAGTGGCCAGAGGGCCTAATATGGCTGCGTATAACGCGTGACAAAATATCCGTCACTTTTTGACACGTATGTAAGTACGAGAGTGACGGATGCTTTATCCACATTATGTCACGCGATAGATGCAATCATACTAGGTTCGCAGTTTGATGGAACAATGGCTATTTAGGACGTTGATTCTCTTAATCGGTCGTGATCTCTTCGACGAATTATTAACCGACGGTCGTGAAGATCTTGAGGAACGCCTGTGTTGAACGATCTCGTCTGATGAAGCTCTAGCTGTTCCGCCAGCATACTCGCACGACCGGTCGGTCTGAGCCTCTAGTGTCATTCTACATAAACGAAAACGTGTTGATCGCGTTTGCGTTTCTTGTATAACGCGTTCGAGACGTTTTGCCACGTGAGCAGCAACTTACACTCGAGGCTCTGATCCGAATCAAAAAGCGTGTAAGTATGTAATGTAAGTACTTAACCTTTTTATAGCACAATCTGAAAAAAAAAACAAACTAAAAAAGCAACAGAAACACAAATAGTATGTACAAAGGCAAACTTTTCCCTTTTAGAGATCTCCCAGTTAAGTTTTGAGCGATTGGAAAATAAATAAAAACAAATAATAAAGATAAATAAATATCAAATAAATACGAAGAAATATACACATACGAGTACCTATGTATTGGGATAAATAAACGTGACACGCTTAGGAGAACAACATCTCAGATCAAAAAGGACTTAGTCAAGGGTGGCCTTGTTCTATTCAGTGCGATAGCACAGCTCTCGGAAATCCTGGGCTTTAGCAAAGCGGTCGAGTAATCCCTTTAGGGCAAGGTTCCGCTACGAGTGTGGGTAGGGAATTACTTACTAACATATCTCACATTAAACATAATACTTACAGATATGTTCAGAATTGTATCAACGACAAAAGGCAAGCTATAAAAACCCGACTGTCGCTAATCAACTTTAAATCGTTATAGATCCTAAATTACCATTAAAAATTAAAAATGATGAAAAAACTAAAGATTATCTTTAAATAAGTACCTATTCAACGACACCCCACTTCTCATAATTCGTCGACATTTTATTTTTTACAATATGGCGTCTGGTTGCCGCCATTTTGCATTTTGATTACCAAGCTGTCATTATCTTTAGTGACAATCACAAAATTAAGATAAATGGATTGACATAAGAATCATCAAAATCGGTCCGCGAGTTTAGTTTCTAGTGCGCCACAAAAGAACAAACATACCATACAATATAACCGATTCGGATACAGATTAACCGATTCGGACACAGTTTATGTACAAAGAAAGCTTTTTTATAATGGAATATTCTTAGCTAGGTTTAATGAAAATTTGCTCATTATCTGTTTTATATATCTGTTACATATTTCGTTTTAATTTACCTTCTGGTTCTTTATTTATGCATGCTTGAACTGTCATATAACTGTTAAAATGTCACTGTTTTTGCGACCGCTTGCATGCTCCCTGCTTGTAGGTATAAGTATAAGATGTTTCTGCTCAATACATAATATATCTATTAGCATGTATTGTGTAGGTAGGTATGTATACACAGAAGTAGTTTTAGTTTCACCTACTCCCTATTAGATATTTAAGATTTTAAGTGAACCTATTGTTTGTTTGTAACTAGTTCTACCTTTAAAACTTGAACTTAATACATTGTAAGGTATGACTAATTGCACAAACATTTATTAAATTTAATGTCGCCTTAAGTCGCGCGCTTTCTTTTTTTACCTAATGGAACATTATTGCTAATGAATGTTTGAGCAACGTGTGTTAACCAAATGGCTAAGATATAAACGTCTAAAATTGTACTATTTTGTCCTGAACAAAACGATAAGAGGCTTAATTCGACTTGGTTTTAAACTTTTAAACCTACAGTTAAGATATTGTTAAAGTTGAATTAAGGCACTTATTCATTTGACAAGAGAATGACAAATGATGGCCTATTAATGGCACCTTAACTGAGTATTTTTTATAGTAAGTAGGTATTCTAGGTATAATAACGTCAGGGTAACGTCTATTGACATTAAGTGATACTTATTTCTCATAAACCTAACGCTGGCTGTACACACTCGTCGAGTGTGTATCAACATAAATACTACTCTTGTCTTGTCCCGCTTGCTTTTTATCTCACTCGCTATCGTCTCGTATCGTCTCTCCATGTCCCGATCGCGGTCAGTTTCCCGAGAAGCCTGTAAAACGGAGCCTGTAAGCCTGTAAAAGTTAACGTCAGTTAAACGTAACAGTGAAGCCATTTGCAAGTTAACTTGCATGCAGTTTCATTCAGGCAGGCATGCCTGTAGTTGTCGCATTAATTCACACGTGCCAAAAGCATACGATTTGCAGCCCCCCGCGATCCCTTACGCAAGCCGGTAAATGAAATTGCTTGCCAGATACAGGCATGTCAGTCAGTGCATATACTTATAAAAGTAGATGGCACGTGCAAGAAACTTATGCAAGTGTACCGGCGACAGGCATGTGTATTCCCCGCTAGAGTCGAGTGTACACCGCCGGCGTTACATCTTATAAAATAAAATAAGTAGGGAGGTACTTTTATAAGTCGGCCAGCTAACCGTATAAGCTCCTAAGGGTAGCTTTACTAGTCCAGTGAACATAAAACATATAAAAATACCCTGGAAACTAGCCGTAAAATAGGTCGGACGAAATAGGCTGTAAATAATCGCGTCGTAAGTCGTAACAGCTGTTTATAGACTGCACTTTTACTACTGATTACGGGGATAGTTACAATCGGCGGTAGCCTGCAAAGCTAGCGGCCCCGGGGTTAGGTCCTCTGTACATATTTCAGTGATGAGCATGAGTATTGGTTACTTAAGTCTTGGACGTGTTGTAGTCTAGGAAGATAGGTTTAGCGGCGATTAAACAGAAGTGAAATAAGGCGAGGACACGGCGCAGGCGCGACTTTTTATATCCTCGCCTTACGTCGCTTTTGTGTAGTTTGCACCTTAGTTAGTGTTCCAAAGCATAACCCGATCCCTGGCCCACAAAGCTAGTAAGTCTTCTTACTACCTGACTTATTGCTTCTATTTCCCATATAAATAAAATACATTTGTGTAGTTCGATATTTTAACAACACCGATCCACTCTGCTATTTCGTTGCGCTTGTAATGAAAACTAAACATTTTAGAACACGACAGCATTCATAGATTTATGTAGTAGAATGATGCCGTGTTTTAATCATATTTTATTAGGTTATAACATCGTTTTATAACCGGAGGGTGGTCGCACTATAATTATTGTTACACGCTATTACGTTCGTAATTTGTATAGATTATTAAGGCACCGAAAGTAATGGGCAGTGAAAGAGGTTAATTCAAAATACTATTAAGCTAAAATGTCGTAACATCCAGACTTTTAGCTTATCATTTATTGCTCTTAATTGGTGGTTGTTAAAGTGAATTTTGCGCAGGTCGGCGAGCGGGTCGGCGTGCGCCGTCGAGGAGGGAAGCGACGGGAGCGACGCGGAGCACCCGCGGCGCTCCCATCACCTCCGCGTGCCCACTCCGGCCTTACCGGGACAGTAAGTACCAGTACTTACATATTAGTACATTGTGTATTAAGGGTGGTAAAGAAAGAATTACAAACGAGAGTCTGTTAGAAGCCCGAAGCCGTAGGCTGAGGGCTTTAATGACTCGAGCTTTGTATTTCCTTTACCACCCGTGTAACATACAATGTTTTTCATCACAATTGCGAGGAAATGAAATAAAATCAGACAAAAGATCATATTTTTAACTTATTAGCGGCAGACTACATCATTGTCTGTGACTTACCACAGATAATGTCAAACGTGTTCGGAGTCCGATTCTAGTGACATATGAGATCAATAGTTTATTATGCGAGATTGTTAGGAAATAGTATTCAACTGACATTTCATCTCGAATGAAACTTCATATCGAATGGCACAAGAATTGGGGTCCTGACGTATTGTGATAGTTTGAGTCCACGTATAACATTTAAAAAAAAAAGCTATTACGCACTTAAGTAACGTAATGGTAAAAAAAAGGCCCGCGGGTATTATTTTGGATTTACGGTCGATTTTTCTAGCATGTTAGGACACTATTTACGAGCAAGTGTGATGAAAATATGTTTTTTATATGCTAGAGGAGGAAACAAGCCAGCAAAGCAGTCGATGGAAAGTGGGTCACCGCTGCCAATGGATACTGTAACATCTGAAGAGGAATATTTACTGACTTGGGCTAAGATATTTTGAAAACCATTCAAAGGAATAAACCCAAATAAGTTATTTTCATTATATTTCAGTATCAAGCTTAAATTGATTATTTATAAGCAGATTAAAATTCATAACATTATTTCCACTTGTGTCCAAATTGAACGTTCAAAACTTCAAATTGAACCTTTGAAGTCGAGGCAGGTGAACTCGACACGTTATTTATTATACACGAGTCAATTTCCCTCAGCCCATAAAAAACGTGATTGATCTTCGCAACGACGAGGTCAAGAGCACCTTTATCTCTCTCAGATTGCGGAACGAGTGAGATTCGCTCTATATTTGTATTTCAGGCATAAGTAAGCAATATCATCGTGAATCGCCTTGTAAAGGTTTTTACTTTTATTACAACTGCCGTAGGTATATCGTTTTGTTAGCATTACATTACTATCAAAAGAAGCCAGCGAAGATTTTTCACGGCCTTTTTATTCACTGTGACATAACATAAGTATCTTATTTACACGTACTCAGCGGATATCTACAAATTTACATGTGCAACTAATACACAAGGTAAGCGAGAGTATTTGCTTATTTTCTTGCCTATCTACAGAGTAAATATGTTACTGTGATAAGACAATGAAAAGGCTGTTATTTTGTGTGGCGGACGTGAAGAAGGTGTCATTACTTGTAATTTGTAAATATTTGTTAAAATGATACTTTAAAATAGATTCAGATAGTTTAATATAACAATTATAATGTTGACTGAACCAAGTCCACGTGTGCGATGGGGTTTGCGAAGAGACAGTCTCCCTATAGCGACTTTACGAAAAGCGTTTTTAAAAGGAAGACGCAGTATCAGCGACGCCGGGAGACGACAGTAAGCGAATAAATATATAATTTGTTATTACTTATGGATTTTCATAACGAGTAACGAAACAACTAGGTCGTAATTACACTGATTTACTGCCCTAAATAGCGCGCACAAAGTGCTAATTTATGGCTATAGAGATGAAAACAGTGCGATAATGAGTTTGTTAGGTTAAGTCTCTGCCTCACGTTAATTTTATAGTTTCTCAGTGCTAAAGTGCTAATACATTTAGCGTTACAAAACTTACTACACAGAAAAATACAAAAAGTATTTACGCATAAATCATTCATACAATCAAGTGCAAAGAAAAGGTCACGGTGTACGTCAATTTGCACGTGCCGTGACCTGATTTCTTTGCACTTGATTTACTAAAGGCTGTTTTTTATAGGTATCAACACAGAACCTTTGCCCTATTTAAGTACCTTGTCCAGGAATGTGTAATAAATATCACTACTTGGAATAACTGATAGTGATAATACTAATTACGACTTACTGCGAAAGTGTGCACGAACAGCAAAGTCGTAATATTTATAAGCTACTAGCTGTTCGTGCCCGGCGTCGCCCGGGTTTTTGCTATACAAACCTTGCCCTACAATTACGAACTTGACAACATTTTTTTAAATGCTAGACTAACGAACGGTAATTCATTTTTAAATATAAAAAAAAGAAGAATATTTATGATGTTTGGAAATCGTAGAAGTCCAGCATATCGTATGATCTCTAATTTTTTAAATTCGCTACCCAAAACGTGGCTAAGGTTCTCGCTGCTACACCAAATAGCTGCAAACCTTCTAACACTATGGGACAACTAATCTAATATTTGTGTTAGTTCTATTTATACCCACCTAAGTTCCTTTTGTATGTTATGATACCTATGATTATTGCAGCAAAACTTAATATTTTTTTGTTTGCATTTTAAAAACTTATTTTCCTTACATCCGAATGTGTTCTATTTATTACGTACCACATTAAATGACTGGGTCTTTTAACACCAATAGAAGTTGTATACTGCGACCTACTAAATAGGCATGGCCTAAAACTTCGCCAACGCCTTCCGCGTCTCGATAAAACGACCGACTGACCAAAATATAAAACCGTTTCCCTGATTTGTTTCAGTAAACCATCGGCATAATTTTACTCCCATTTTATTACGTGCTAACTTTTTACAGATCCTCGTGTAAGTTACGTAGTATTGTAAAAGCTTGCTCGAGGAAGCTTATGTTTGTGTGAACTTCGCGCTATTACAAAATTATTTTTGGTGAGACATACTTTACCCGTTATAATAAGTTAGTGGAGCTGGTTTGAGTTGAAACAACACGCCCCTTCCCAAATTTATAACACAATGCAATACAGTGCAAAAAAACACAGAATCATTCCATTATAGGTATACAACCGGCGGCGGTCTTAAGGCTACATAGCGATCTCTTCCAGGCAACCTTGGACAGAGAAATAGCTATGGACGTCACAGATACATGGCAGGCGCTGTAAATAAATAACGATAAGCTTATGATGTTTTTAGTGGATGCGTCATTTCAGTTAAGACGAGCCCTGCCTAATTGGAAAGTTACCATTTTAGAATCTATTAACGACCCACTTCGGCTTTAGACGCGTATTGGACAAGGTGATGAAAACCGCATTAAACGATCAAATAGTTTCTAAAATTAGGGTATTAACTAAGGGACTTTGATCTGTAATTTCGAACACGTAGCTCTAAATTCCTTCTCGCTACGCTCGTCGTGTACTTATTTTTATAATTCGTAGGCGTTAAGTGCCACAGCGTGAAGCTTGCTCGCAAACAGGTACTTATAGCTTGATAGTTTGAGACCTAAACAAGATGCAAACCGCTTACTTAAGATCTTGGAAAACTCAAGATTGATGTATGAAATGTACATACTTATGCATTATGTCCGTTTTCGAAAATCGCTAACATTAACGTACTTAATGCATATTGCCTAGCTTAGTTAATAAAATAATTAACGATTCGAATTATTTCATGTATCCAAACAAGATACGGTACCCCCCAAGTGATAATGCCAAGAAATTTATAACATAGTCGGATATGAGATGTTTTTTAGTAATGCGAAACTACTATGCAAATAAGGCAGTCTTATCGCTTTCCATCTTGTGTGAATAAGGTCAAGTTTAGAGATACGTCCATTAACAATAGACTAGATTATATACCTACTTACCTACCTACTTGTTTTCTCTAACGTCTCAATATTATTTCAATACTATTTTCTACATGTAAGTATTTGTTTCTTTAGTGTGTACCTTGTCGCTTTAACGCCTTTGACAGATAAGTGCAGCAGCTCAAGCATAACGTTAAAGCACAGAAAAAGTAACTTATGGTTAAAGTGATAAAAATCTTACGTGTAGTTATTGTAGATATACAACATATTTTTACAGCGTTTTAAAAACCATTTAGAGAAATAAATGTACTTACTGACCTATGACAATAAATCGATTCTAAGATTTCTAAGAGTTATTCAGTGGTACCTACCTCTTTCGATGTATGAAGGTGATAATAATCATTTCAACGTTCAAACTATGCGTGGAAGATATTTTTACTACATACATACATACCGTCACGCCTTCATCCCAGAGTGGGGTAGGCAGAGCTACAGAATTACCAACAACTTTAACAGCCAGTTGTTAATTCTGTAACCACATTTTGCACAAACAGGCTAAGATGTATATTATGTGTATTTGTGTATATTAGTGACAGGTTGCAAGCCCATCGCCTAAAAATACTACAAGCCTTTAATCCCTTAGTCGTCTCTTACGACTTCCACAGGAAGGTATGGAGTGGTACTATTCTATTCTGCCGGCAACCACACGGCTTACATACACGCACGGATATTTTTACTAATTTGTATAAAATATAAGGGTTCGTAGTTTTACTACGGGAACTCTGCCAGCATAATGTCAGTTTTCCTCTTTAAAATGCAGGAATTTAGTGCAAGAAGTTACGTTTTCTATACCCGTTACCCGTTACACGCGATTTAGTATCAAATAATAATAAAAAATAAATAAAAGAGATGGTGCATGCGAAGTTTCTTATGAAGTGCCATCCTAGTCCGTTTTAAAGGTCATTAAGCACTTTACACACTCACCCTTTTCCGCCTGACTGGCAAGCGTGTCAATGAGCAGCGACCTTTCCGAAACATCTTAGGTTTAAACACAGAGGACACGAGAGCAAAAATAGCACGCTTTCATTTTCGGAATCTACGTTGTTGCGAATTGGACATTAAAAGACGTCAGAGCACGCCGCGCCTTCGGTCCGATGCCAAAAAGCGTCACCGGTTCGTAAACATGACCCACCTGTCGTCTGCTGGCGCCTACATGACATGACGTCAACTTCAATGGCAAGGTTCTTGGGCTATACCTAGTTCCGGGATCAATAGGGGAAGTGGAATGGGTGACTGGGAGCACGCGTAACCTCAAGTGCCAAGAAATTGAAGGCAGCTCTATCTTTAAAGGAAATCGGGGAGCGCAGCGAATATGGTAATTTGATAAACCCCGTACTAATTAAGTCTGGGGTTTTGCTATACGTGATTGTTATCGATTTTGATGAAGTGGAAAGTATTATTAGTATTCCGTAGATTGTAGGGTCGTGGAGCTTTCTATTGGTTAGGGTGATAAATAAGAGATTTGTTTATAAGTCAAAATAATATATTATTGTATTATTTACTAGGAGAGTCATGTTCTAAACGAAACTGTACGATCTATACGAGGTGTCCCAGGGAACTAACTGTAAGCAAACATATTGCTTTAGAAGAAACCTTAAAAAAACAAGGAACACTTGAGACTGTAAATTATTATCCATACGAGTGAAAGAGAACGTCTAGATAACTACTAGTGTGAGTGGGACGGATTTACTTTTGTGAATTCCAACACTTTCTAGAATGTTCGACATCGTTTCATCATATCTGCAACCCTTTTTTCAATTAATAAAATCAAACTAATGGTTGATTTTCTGCGGCACAGCTCTACACTGGGCTAACATGAAGCAGTGAAAATCCTGATTAAAACAATTAAATATCTAGACTTTATACTTTATCTGGGCTCTATTCTACTAGCTAACTAACACCATATCACTTTTGACATGTTATCGTATTGATTGTAATGATAACTCGCTTATTTCCTTGACAGTAATGATAACAAGCCAAAAGCAATATGGTTTTACATGTGGCATGAACTTAGATAGTAATGAATGTACCCATGTCAAACAAAAATGTTTTGTAACGTCACTGTGACGCAGTTCTATGGTGGGTCAGGGCTTCATTGGGCTGATAGTACCATCAAAGAATTTAGCTGTGTTATACACATCACATCACTCTTCCAAAATTTTCGAGCCGTTTAGGCTACATACCTATACGTAAGCGGGAAAAACATTACCCTCCTTCTGGTTCAGTCGTGTATAACCCATCTTTACAAAAGGTATCAACCTGCTAATCAATTAAATTCCTTCAACAATTAAATTCCTTTAAAATCAAATAAAACACGCAACGTACTACACGTTGCGTGTTACTAGGTTAAACATAGTCAGCACTAATAATGCTAATCGCATTTTACAAACGATCTGAAGCGTGAAACATCGCTCCTACACCGCAAACAAGTAGCAAGAAAGCTGACGTAGCTATCTTGCAAGAACCACTACGCACTGATCCTATTATTTTCGCTTCTTGGCTAATTTTTAAATGTAAAATCTTGCAATAAATACCGAACGTAGGTTTTAATCACTGAGGTGCGTTGATTGAGTCAGTTATATAACCAAAATGATTCAGCATGGTCACTTAGGTCTTCGTAGTTACCTTTTAGAACAAAAACAAGTCACTTATTCCTTTAAATTGTCATTCGTTACTTAATCTACTTAATTTATTTTCATACCTTAATTAAAATTGACTTAAGTACTTTATTTTCAAACCTTAACAAAAAAATAGGTTAATTTTTTTTTTTTTTTATTTATGACTAACTCCTAGTATTCTTTTGTTATAATAAAAAAAATACAAGGAAAAGTCACTCTTCTCCGAAGTTCGGAAATTTGGGAGCTGCTCTAATTATACGAAAATAACGTCAGTCCTCAGAAAACCAAATGACAACCTCGTTCATTTCAACATTTCGCGTCGTATAATTTCAGTTAAGTCTTTTACGATTTCAATTCAAAACAAATAAAAATACTTAACAAAAACAAATACACAATTACACAAGTTTCTTTAATTATCCTTGTTGTGTCCTTTAATCTCAGTATACAAACAATACAATAAGTTTGATATATTGATGGGTACTTTTCAATGAAAGATATCTACTTGGCTTTAACCTCAAAATAAAGCTCTCCTCAATATATTGAAAAAATAACTAAGGCCTAGAGCGTTGTAGCAATGTCGTTTAGGGAATTCAACAGTAGGCAGGCGCACACCTAAGGCGTGACGTCACAGCTTGCTAATTCATACAAATTTTTAAACTAGACAATATGTAAAAAATAACTGAGGCCATAATTATGAGGTGTCACAACCTGCCAAGTTCCGGGCATCGTCCGGAGATAATGTAACTGCCATAGCGTTGTTCTTTTGCTTATCTGGAAATGGATAAGTTTTAACTCCATCCCTATCTGTGATTTGTGGCCCTAGACACGACGCATTGCGTGAAAGGAACCGTTGTAGGGGTCGGTAACGTCGAGCGCTTAATGTCAATTCCATACATTTTGACAGCTTTTCCATAGATTCGATAATTGTTCACGTTAGCGTTAAGCATCTTGTGTATGACCATTGATCTGTCTAACCTAGTCTATCCTATTCCTGTCTAAGCACGTTTCCCAATGTTCTTTATGAAGCGTCATTTGTCCTAATGCATCGTTTGTCCGAATTTTCATTTATCTTAAACTTTTAGTGTTGTTATAATACAGTCCTAACCTAACCGAACCGCAGATATACTTAATTCGAAAACTTAAAAAGTAGCTTGACTCATTTGAAAACCAGTTTAGGGCAAATGAAAATTCGAACTAACGATGTTTTAGGACAAACGTTGTTAGGGATTCCGAGGGACACCCCAATTTTACATACAAAATTTAATTTCCCGGGCTTACACTACGAAATCGAATGTGTCCTGGGGTGTGATTCTGTAAATAAGCAAAGGTGAACGAATGCACGAGTGAAACCAAGCGGCGAGATTAAGTAGTCCCGTCAGTGCGAACAAAACACATTGTAGCGCGTGCATTTTCAATTTAGCAGCACGATAGGTCGAACGTATAAGGCTGCTTAATTGAAAATGCACGCGCTACAATGTATTTTGTTCGCACTGACGGGACTACTTAGTCTCGCCGCTTGGTATCACTCGTGCATTCGTTCTCCTTTGCTTATTTACAAAATCACACCCCTGAACCCAAGGCAGGATGAGGTGAGGTTATTATAAGTCTATTATACACCTGCCCTTCTATCGTTTATTTACTAGAAATTGTTTAGGTACAAACTTCATCTCTTGATAAGTACAGTAACAGCCCTGTAATAAAAGTCGACTCTAAAACCTGTCAGGCTTAAAAGTTTCCAGGAACTGTTTCCACTGCACTTTGATGTAGCTACAGACTCTTCCAGCGATTACGATGCGTCAGAGTTCCTGTAAACACTCTTAATATTGTTTACCGGTTATTATTGGAGGGTTAGTCAGTACACTTTACATCGATTTAAAAAATATATTACGGGAACCTTATCTTTGTGTACCTTTAGTGTAAACTGTAAACTCCGTTGTTGTTCTTTGAAAAGGAATTATTTTTAAATGTGTTTTATTGAAAAATAAACCGATCTTATGTTGATGTTTTATCACGGGAGTAACATACACGTATATATAAGTATAGATCGAGAGTCATATATTTTTAAATAGGTAGATTTTTAATACGTATGTGATTTCTTTGGCAAGTTTTTCGTGATATTGTCTTTGACATTTTTACCTTAAGCATTTGCAACCAAAAGTCATCAATATTGCAAAATACGAGTATGATAGAAAAAAAGTACCTACTCAAATGGTATATAATCAAAAATAAACAATAATCGAATCAATCCTAATATCCATTTTCGTAACTATAAAAATTTAAAAATACCACGAATTTTTTACCGGTCTATACTCTTGACTTGATATATCACTGTACCTCTATGGAAGAGTTCAATTTCGTGGTAACTTTTTATCGTACTCGCGTATAATAATTAGCTGGTAGGTATATACTACTGTCAACATTCCTATTAAACTAAATAGGCCTGTTTGGGGTCAATGAGCTAGCTGAGTTCATCGCCTTATAGGTACTCGACTTCGGCTAAAATTTCTCCGTCTGGAATAATACAGGCAGGATTAGGCCTAAGTATTGTTTTCATTGCATTATTCCAGTTGCTATTTATTGGGATAATTGAGTAAATATTGGGATTCGGATAATTGGCTTCAATTATTGACCCCTGTCGTCATGACAGCCTTAATAGTGGGATAATGCCGTGGATTTTTTCTTTATCTGGGACATGGTTCTATAGTGTATCAACAATTAAAGTCGGCAATGGTACAGTCGAGTTCAAAAATATGTGCACACTTTAGCACCTTGTCTATTTAACGTCATGTTTAAACTGCCATAATAAATTGTCAGATACGACTGTTCTATCGGCCTAATGGAACCCTGTTCTACCATAGAACGGTGTCACAGTGACGTTATAAAACAATTTGTTTAACAGTTCTTATGACTTGAATCACATTTTCCCAGTTTGATGGTGGGTCAAGGTTCCATTGGGCTGATAGTACATTGTTATCAAAGTACCTACTGTACTTGTTCGTGCCACATGTAAAACTATATGGCTTTTGGCATGTTATTGCATTGATTTAACTTGGCCGCCATTACTTTTAAGTAAATAAGCGAGTTATCATAACGTTCAACACAATAACATGTCAAAAGCGATATAGTTTTAGCTAGGAGAATAGAGTACAGATAAAGTATAAAGTCTACATACTTAACCGTATTATCAATGTTCGCTCAGGATTTTACGTATTGTTATACCTATCTACCTAAACTCTATGAACCCAAGTAAAATTGACGGAGTTGCACTAAAATAATGGGTGTTAGCCATGGTTCTCACTTAGTTGACATAAACTAAACAAAATAGCTAATAATTTGTTTTCTCAAACAAAGCATTATATTAACAACAGCATCTTCTATTGTAATTAAACTAACATCTTACTTGATGAATGATGATACTGACGTCTCCTTAGGCTCGTATGGAATCACACGCTTATTCACAACAATCACAATCTTATTAAAAGAAACGGTCGGTTTTATAAGTAGCTGCACACTTAAGTGGTTTGTCACTGTAACGTCATGTTTGAATTGCTGCATTAATCTGTCAAAGGCGTTAAAGCGAAAAAGTACTCTGTATGAGTAATATTGTTAGCCGTTGAGGAGAAACGATAGATCGCCCGACACTGCTCTAAACGGCCTTTCCACCTTCGTTCTTTATCATGATACCAGCTCGATGGTAGGTACAGTCAGCTGCAGAGATAAGTATACCCTCCTGCATACAAATTTCCTATGCAGGGGGGGGTATAGGTACTTATCTCTGCAGCTGACTGTACCATGATATTGTATTGTCATCAGTATTACATAATATTCGAAATTAATTTAAAACTAGGTAAACTGGCAGACAAAAAAGTATAGGTACAAGTATGATGACTTGGGTGGCCTAGGTTTGGCTACCAAGGTCTTACGCATTTCTGAGCCAGGCTCAAATCCGGCACCTCTCGATTCTTGGGGCTAATGTCATAATATGTGAGTGTTAATTACTTGCAGTTACCTACTAACGATGCTACAACTTCATGTTAAGCGGGCTTCGTGAGAATGACATAATAATTGATCCCTCGTCGCGTCCTTTTCTACAATCGATGAAATAACGTAACAAGAGACAAAATGGAAATGACTCATCCAGATGTCCTTCGCTTTTACGGTGTTTAGGGCTAGTACTTTCGAGACAGAGTTAAAAAGTTCCAAACGGGCGTGATTTTTGATAGTGTTTCGAGGTATGTCCGTTGTATAAAAATCCAGCACCAGGTATTTTACACTAAATGTTATTGATAAAGCTGAGCCACCTCCACGAGCGACGATATTATCCTCCTACCACAATTCTTTAAATAACTCTCGTGTCTCCACTCGGTGATAACTCAAGTTTGTAGTCGTAGAAACTAAAAATAATCCCATAAGTAGCTTATTTTGTCACGTTGCTAAGTTTACCTTCTATAGATGTAAACTCTGATCGTGTATTATTTTATATACTTTCTAGTGTTATAAGTTAATTATAGGTGTTTAAAACACATATTAATCATCGAAACAAAGTTTTTGCAACACGTAATGACGATCGCTATCACTGCTGCTGTTATATCACAATGCAAATTAACTTATTTAATTAACATCTCAGTAAATCCAACCTACAATTTAAGGTTCCGTAATTTGTTCGTAAATTAACTATCACCGCCATCACCGGTTTTGGAATAACATTACTAAAAACAATAGGTAGTTAATAGCTTCTAACTTAATAATGGTGACGAAGATAAAACCTAAAAAAATGTGGGTGGGACGTTTATAAATGTTACTGCGAGATATACTTACTCGTATTCCCTAAATTTGAAACGCCCCCGCGCACTCCGATCATTCAGGATTAAACAATAAGGAAGAGGTAGAGCTTAAATTTACACATTTGAATCACTATACGGCCCCTCGTTGGGCGCCATTAACGCCAAATAAAGCCTCAATTAAAAAAGATAAATATATAAATGTAAAAAACCGGTATTGAAACTTATTATCGTAAACGTGAATTGTAAATACTAATACTTATTTAGGTTGACAATTTTAAAGGTAGTTTTAAATATCTTTCTTAATTTTTCATTAAAATCGTTTTACTTTTTACCGTTCTTAACGCAAAACAAAACGTTTAAGGTGAAAAACTTAGTAAAGCCCCTCTTGCATGTAGAAACAACACGAATATGGAATTTACGTATTTCAAATATACTCGTCGAACGTCTAAACAGAAGTGTTACAACAACATGGAAAAGAGGCTTTACTTCATTTTTTTACCTATACTTACCAATTATAATTCTGCGTATTATTGACGCCAATTAGGTAGTCCTATTAGTTATTTTTAAGGTTTTATAAGACGAACGATAAGGAAAGAACATAATACGAAATATAAGGGTACCGGCAATGTTATTTGTCTAAGGACAATGATAGCCATGCGTTTTTATTTCCCACTAGACTAAAAACAGGGGTGGCGAGTTTGGTTCCCCGTTACCCAGGCAATCCCGTTAGTCATACAGGAAAGGTACGACCCTGTATTGATCGTAAATGCGTTATAAGACACGTGATTTCATGGGCAACCCACGTGGGTTTTCATTTGTTACGTTTATTAATAGTCCTTTATAAAAGGTCAATTTAAGGCGCGAGGAAGCGACGCCTACGATACTTGAGATTACTTACGCCTACAAGTACAATTCCTGGTATGTTTTAAACACGTAGGTACATACATGTATTCTAGTATAATAGTTATGCAAATATATTTTTATTAGTCTTCATAATTTTGCGGAGTGGCTACGGAAAAACCAAATGACGTAGACACGAATTTCCGGATACCTGCGATCTTCTTAGGTCATGACTCTTGATCTGTGCATGGGACACAAGGAAAACGACAACGTAAAATCCTTTGACGGCTTACTGCATTAATACCTCGGTCTCAATCATATTATCACGACTTTAAAAAAGAACTGGCAAAGTGTCAAGAATAAGTTTTTATTGGAGAAGGATTTTAGAGGCCGCCTAATGGTAAAGTGGGATCTGAGTCCCATATATATTTACAATCTCAATCACATGACTGAAAATGCATTGTCAACCGTGAGGACCTAAGATGGAATGGTGGAATGATCGATTTTTAAAAAGCACTGACAGTGTCAATAAAACTTTTTTTTGCATTCGAGAAGGCACTCAGCAGCCTTGATGGATCTGAGACGCATAGGTACATATATTTGCTTTTTTATCTTTTATTAACAATGCGAATACTATATGTAGGTATTGCTTGGTAGTAGGTCAAATAATAATGGAAATTGTATTTTAATTCAGTTTTACTTTTAGCTATTGTAGTATTTGTAGGGCATAAGTTGCATCTGGTGCTTGCCTATCATTAAATACTTAAGGGTTGTTTATTTAAATTACTTGTACCCAGTATTTTTCCTATTGACATAGTAAATAACTCACCAAACAAGTACTCATAGTGTTTGGAGCTCGCAGTAGCTATTTAGTCTAAATAGTAGTATTAGTAAAGTAAGTACTTATCTTACAAATTCTTCAAAAGCAAGCAAGCATTTGATGGTAGTCGCGTTGTTTCACTTAGGGCCTGTTGTTTGATCAGTAGTTAAACTAACTAATTGTTAAATTTTGAAAAAGGAATTGAATATTTGACACATTTCCTTGAGATTACTTCAAATTTTCGATTCCTTTTTCAAATTTTAACAATTAGTTAGTTTAACTACTGATCAAACAACAGGGCCTTAGAGATAGACGTGTGATTAAAGATTAAGCTTTCTTGATCAAACTTCTGTCTTACCTACCTACCTACCTCGTAACACGAACACTCGACGAAGAAATTCTCATTCATTCACCACCAGATCTGTATAAGTGTAGGTATAATAACCGCTTCTCCGAAGCCGACCTATTTATCAAGTCTTTCAGTCAGTTCAATAAATTTATTATTTATTTAGTAACTGCGTAAAAAAAATCATTTTTTACAGTTATTTCTTTTTATATTGAACCTTTTTCTTTCTAAGTTAAGATTGGTTCTACGATCTACTTCTTGCTCGGGGCACTTACTAATCTTACCGTACAACATGCGCTCAGGGGTGTGATTCTCTCAAGAAGCAAAGGTGAACGAATGGACGAGTGATCTCCAAGCGGCGAGATTAAGTAGTCCCGTCAGTGCGAACAAAACACATTGTAGCGCGTGCATTTTCAATTAAGCAGCCTTATACTTTCGACCCATCGGCAGGAACCATGCTGCTAAATTGAAAATGCACGCGCTACAATGTGTTTTGTTCGCACTGACGGGACTACTTAATCTCGCCGCTTGGACATCACTCGTGCATTCGTTCACCTTTGCTTCTTGAGAGAATCACACCCCAGCTATCTCTGTTTCTGTCTTATTTGAATGATATTGTAACTAACTAGTGGTAACTTTGTTGGTTAATTTTTATTCAAAGTGTTTTATTTGTAAGCTATTTGTACCGTTTGTGCCCAATTAAAATTAAATAAAAATAAATAAACGCGGTATTTGCAAGACAGAATACTCGACGAACGATATGCGATTACGTCGTTTACGTATAAATACGCGGTTAACCGGCGTGTCCGGTGAGTACGGAGGTGGGGTAATCACGAATAGAGTAGGTATTCAATTACCCAGCGATTGCCAATGCACCACTCTCCCCTACCTATATTAAAATCACGAATTAACTTAACTATACAAATAAAGTGTAACTTATTATAATTTAATAATATGACATTAGTCTTTTTAGAGGGAGTTCGAAATAACAGTAGGTAGGTATGTGAAGGTTTGTGCCGTTGTCAAAATAAAGTTAAATAACCGGGCAAGAGCATGTCGGACCTTGCTCAATATAGGGTTCCGAACCCGTTACTACAAACAAATTAGACCTCTCGTGACAAACTTAACTTGGCCGTTGGAAAACTGTTATGCCCATACATCGACATAGGTCGCGGTCAGTTTACCAACACCGCAAATAAGTTTTCGGTAGGTACTTAACATTTAAACCGTTTGTAACTCAAGAACCAATGAAGTCTAATTAGTCGTGAGTGGTAGTTTTCCTTTTAAATTCGTTATATGTGCTTTCGTTGAAGATGTTTTTCAGATTTTTAGTATTTGTAGTTTTGCCTAAGGGGGGGGGGGGAAGACACAACAAACAATTGCCCTTTAAAGCTTAATATTTCTTAAACGGATCCCTTAATCGAAAAATGGTTTGGACACACCCGCAATATTTTTGAAAGATCTATCCAAAGACTTCACACACCACGGGGTAATCAAGAAAAAAATTACATCCCCATGTTACGTGTAGGGGAGCTATATTAAAAAAAAACAATATTATATTTCACCACTTTGTTGGCGTGACTTATATGTATATTCATGCCAAATTACAGCTTTCTAGTAGGTACTTACGGTCTCTGAGCTAGGCTGCGTACGGACGGACGGACAGACGGACATGGCGAAACTACAAGGGTTCAAGGGGTAGTTTGACTACTTTTAAAATCACATTCCTCCGTAGGGTTAGGGTTAGTTTAGTTCAATTGAACAAATTAAAGGCTCACTTGAAAAAAATACGAACCTTACTTAAATATGCATGAACTGCAATTATTAAACAGGTAAGTATAGAACTGCTTCTATATGCGGGTCGGCACGTGTGTGGTCGTATGGTAGCCGCGTCAGTTGGTCAATCGAGCCGACACGATACGTGAGGCAAGCAAGGCAAGGCGCAGGCAGAAAACCGGCGGCGGCGAGACGCGACGCGAGTCGACCGTACGTACGGACACAAGGCAAGGCGAGGTGGAGGCGTTCGTTTCGTTTCAGTTTGCCAACAGCTGTTATACGCTGTGTACGTGTTTCCGAACGTAGCCTCACCGCCGGCAGTATATTGACAGAAATGACATTTGGCATCTAATAATTTTAGGCGGGCTACGTTAAATTAACGTGATAACAGAACGAATTCGCTAAAACAAAACACTGTTTTTAAGTGATTGGTGAATCCTGTGATTATGGTTCCGGTTCGCCAACAGTGGCGTTTTAAACTGTTTACTATTGAGTGCCTAACCTACTTTTGAATGGATGTCTTAACACTATGATAAAATATTGTTTATTGACTCGTTTTCATCTATCCTTTGGGATTAACGTTCGAAACTCTTAACGAGTGACATTAAATCGAGCTACGTGTCGAAGTGGGATGACCTTCTAAATGAAGGAGTCGTATCCTGACGAAATTATGCTCTGTTTCTTACAAGGTTTTGGGAATGGTTGCGAGCATGGGTATAATAAGAGTAGAGAAATCGCAGACAGCGAGGTTCGGGAGGCGAACGACCCTGTGAGGCTGTCTAAAAGGAGACAACAGGCTAAAAAAGTGTCATTAAAAGTCCAAACTGACTTAGAAGTGAGTGAAACTACAGAGGACGTTGAGTTAAGGCCTAGGAAGTCACAGTCGTTGGTGACTGGTAAATCATTAAGGTTATCGTCTGGGGACAGGTTGCTGAGGAATTTACCTGAAGTCAAGAGGAGCTTCAGTGATAGATTCTCCATTATAACTGATGCAAACGGCAAGAGATCTAGTAAAAACCCCTTGACTATTAGAAAAACCTGGTAAGACATCATGATTTATTTATTACTTATATAGTTGTTGTGAGTAAACTCTATTGCACAAAATTATTGAGAAGTAGATATAAACATAAACTTATGATAGATGTACTTGTGATTTTCTTTGTCTTGACTGATTGTTTATTGTAATGTGATTATGTCCACTGTTAGATTTTGATTCAAATGTTTCAATTAGAGATTTGACACATCTGCTGGTGCGGCAGAATGTCATTTTCCAGAAATTTATCATAATGCATAATTATTTCATACAAAACAGACCCAACGCAACTAGCGGCCTGTAGGCCATGAAAGTTTTAAAGCAAAGTAACTAATTTATCAAAGAGCCATCCATAAAAGCTTTATAAAAAATGCTGCATGAAATAATATCTAAAATGAAACTGTTTCATCAGTAGGTTTTACATAATAAAACTGTAGAATGCTATTTCTGTTTGATACTTACCACCCTTGTTAAACAAATAGCCACCCCCTCACCCTTGTTGGTGCCAGGGTCAAGGCGTCTCCATACAAAAAGAAACTATAGAATTCCTGATAAATGTGTTTTCTTATTTCTTTACTATTGCCTTACACGTTTGTTATAGTTGTTTGTTGTTTCTAACTAGGGGGAAGTTGTCATTGAACTGGCTTGATTTCCTATTTAAAGGTTTTGTTTTATGTTTTAAGTAGGTGCTATGTGTATTGTATGTACTGTTCACATTAAATATTATTTTATAATTTAAATAGTAGGGGGACATAATGGATAATTAAAGAGATTACACATATTATAAAAAAAGGTTCTCTTAAAGTTAGATTTAGTATACATCTTGAAACAAATCCCACTAATAGTTATTTTCTAGAATAGACAGTGACAGTACAGTGGTGCAATTTTTGTGGTTATAAATAGTCTATTTACAAAGGAATAATTAAAAGTAAAACATAAAAAGAGGATGATAAACAAATACTATAATAGTTAATTTACAACTAACCGCATTGTACTTTCACAATGACAATCAATTAATAAATACATAAATAAAATTAATGCCATATTAAGCTCTTGGTTTTTCAGTGACCAATTGTTGATTCACTGTAGATTGTGATATCATATAATAATCATCAATAAATAACTTAAAATTTAATCATTGGCCTTCTGTTACTTCTATTTTGTCTTAACAATATAAGTAGTTGACAGTACTGCTGGGCATAAGTATAGTTACATTTTGAGGAAAAGTTAACCTTACTAAAAGAGGTAAGTATCGTTACTTTAGTTTCTGTTGACCACAGTCAAAACGCAGTTTGGACAAACGCTCTTCATACTCCTATAATACCTTTTTCTTTCCGATGGCAGTATAAAAATAAATAGGTACCTAAAAAATAAATCTGTCTTAAAAGAACGCTCTGTTTGATTTATGAGTTTAGTTAGGGTTAAGTTGTTTGTTAGTAAGAGCTCCTGCATTAGCAAAGAAAGATTAGACTTAATCACTTTAATAAGTAACCGAAATTGATCAGAAAATACTGAAAAGATTTATCTTAACAGAACAGGTGTCCGATAACAGCTAGTAAAACTCAGAGCCTGGCAGATAAGCATGTTTGATTATCCGACACACCTGTAGTTATCTAAATTGTTTGCTTCGGAAGGACTTTGGGTGCTAGAGATGATAAGAGATAAAATTTTCACTTGGACAAGTTATAAAGCTAGATTTCGATTGCGAAAGAATATTTAAAAAAAATATATAATTTGCTTTTAAACTCCGTTGTAGATCTTGAAACAATCTTGAATTAAAAAAAAATTACATTCAAGCTTAGTTTGGTATCCAGTTCCCCTGTTTGCTTTTGCTAACGGAAGATACTTACTTGCAATACATTTACATGGGGCAATTTTTTTGATTTCTCCTTTTCCTTAGCATTAAGTGCATTTATGTCCTTTGGCTTTTCCGTAATTCTACCTTATGGTATTTATTATTAAGTATAATAATTAATAAATGTCCAAGTTTGTCAGGATATGTGGATGTTTGTATCTACTTGGATGGTAAAATTTTCGACAAAGTATTCAGCACACAGATTCCATATCCTGCGGGACTAGGTATTATGGTCGCGTATCTATATAAAATTTATCTACAGCGATAAAAGATCCGTCATTTTCGTACTTACATACTTTTCAGCACGTGACACATGTTTTGTGCTCATTTATACACAGCGATATACGCGTCCATAGGTACTTCATACCTTTGCCCCTCTGCGATCCTATAAGGTGATGATCCACCGGCGCGGCGAGGCGAGGCGAAACGAGGCAGCGCGAGAATTTAATTTTGTATTAAAAAACCGTGTAGTTACACCGATGGTGCACGAGAAGGAAATTGAATTTTTCCTATATACATTTTCATTCTCGTTTCTCCTGGTCTTGCCCCGCCTAACCGGTGGAACAGCACCTTTATGGTCATGTTTATCGATGTGGATAAATGTGGATAAAACATCTGTCACTTTCTGACCAGTACTTAGGTGCGATAGAGACGGATGCTTTATGCACTGTAAAAGCGACCATAATATGGAGGCTGAACTAGAATATAGGATCATTTTAAACAGAAGTTGTAGTAGAAATTTCGAAACCTAGCTAAAGGTTAAGCAGATAAAACGAAATTAAATCTCTGAAGATAAAGTTGTTTAAACGCCCGGTTACCGCAGCACCTCTAGCTCCTGTTATTTCTGTTATCTCTCAATCTGCGCTTCACAAAATGTGCCCGTCGGTGTCGCAACCCATGATGGATTCATACCATACGCTGGTTCGACCTACTTTACACCGTTCTCTGACCGAAATAAACGTAAGGCCACACCGTGGATGCATATTATCAGGGATCATTTTTAATAAGCTAACTAATAATAAAGCTAGCCTAGCTTGGGTTACCTTCGCAGCCTTGAGTTTTTCGCTATTTATTTGCGGAATTGACATATGAACATAAGTACGAAATACAGGAATATGTTCTGCAAACAACTGCAAAAATAAATAACTATATAATCTATGTTATAACACTTATAACATGTGAGTGTAAAAAGTAAACAGTTAAATGTTTACGTACCTACAACAGGAACTCTTTGTTTTTATTTTCAACTAACTTTGTTATATAATATACATCGCTAATTAATGAATCTGAATATTAATGATATTCGATTTACATTTTTTCAATGTTTTCACCTACCGTTGAAGGTTTTCTTCTAACCTTGCCCCTGTACACTATTCTTTACTAGACTAGGTAATATTAATAGGTACTTGATAATTTGCGTCGAAAAATTCTGCGTCATTCTCCTACGTATAGTCTAGATCTAGAACAAAGATGCAATCAAAATGTCGTCTAATGAGTCGCAAAACGCACTAAAACATATAACTTACTAATAACTTAGTGTGTTTTCTTTTGCATATTTAATGACGATGTGTCGTACCTTTTGTTCATAAAAACGGAAGGTCAATATAAAAAATCTGTAAACAATTTTCGAGAGGAAAATTCTATAAAGCCATACGCTTAAATCAAACAAGACATCCGTAAACAAAATCTTCAACTCAACTCCATAGATATCTCAGAAACGTAAGGAATTCATTTGAAGTTGAAACGTAAACAAAAATATCGTTGTCGCACTAGAAATCGTCGATCAGTGTTAGCATTGAGTCGATTGAGATATAACGCCATTGATTAGATGCCGAAGGGAAACAACTTGTCGTAAATTGAGTGGTCAAAGTCATAAATTTCCCATTAGGCATTAACCTTGGCTGTGTTCGTATTGTTATGCGGTTTGTAGGCACATGTGAGTGTTCCGATGTTCATCATTCATTTGATCCATTTGTACTCACACATGACTCCCTTCCTAATGTTTAGTGGGGTTTCCCATTATGACTATGCCTAGAAAGCATCCTAAAGCAATCTATTACCCTATCTTACTAAATTGGTTTACTAGGTCATCTTGTTTAAAACTGTAGAGTGTGGTAAAGAAATTGCTAACCACGTTCAAGGGACCGAGGTCATTAAAATTGCGCTCTTGTCTCAATTTCCTTGATTTCTCGTTGCGGTTCTAGACACGTTGATTATTCGTGATTCATGGGTCATTGTCGGCAAGGATTGTTCCTTTCCTGTTGATGGATGACTGTATATTGTTCAGTTTTATCTTTGTTATATTTGTGTCATCTGTGGACTTTAGTGAATAAATATATTTTTCTTCTTCTATTTTTATGCCCGTGTGTTTTTAACTCCGACGAAAAAGAGGGGTGTCCTCTCCAGATTCCTAAACTACAAAATCGATGAAGTTTGCTTTGGGCTTTAGATGTCCAATTCTTAAACTTGATTATAGTTTTCTAAACCCCCGGATTATCCTATCCCTAATTAAGGTTTGTTGCTTAACCATTGATAAGGATTACGTTGTAGTCAGTAACTACAGTTTTTTTTCCAGTTCGCAGTCTCTCCGTAGGTGTGTTTATCAGTAATTAAGGAAAAACCGCGTCCGTGGCTTCTTCCTTTCCTCGTCCGCTTGCAAAATTATTACGGATCTATTGCTGAGCTGTGTAATTTAACTTTCGGTACGATGTAACGGTTAAAAAAGCTCATGGCCATATAGTTGTGACAACATGCCTCTATAAATGACTATGGTATAAAAATGTCACATGAAATAAAATACGGTTTGTGTATCAACTATCATATCGACGCTGGAACATTTACAAGGTAGCTCTTTTACGGATGTATCTCATTTAGAGTCACGACACATTATCCGACAGTAGATAATTTAAACGATAGGTTCGCGTAGGTACGTAGCCTCAATGGCAGAAGTATTGTTAAAGAACTAAACGGACTAGACCATCGTTTAATTCGGGTGTAGAGATATGATAATCTCCGCCGAGTTACATATTTGATGTGTTATGCCAGCCGGCTTGGCTTACTCATGGTGCCCAACGAATTTTGCTACGTGACTATTTTCATATAGAGAATACGACGCCATATCAAGGCTATCGCACTTATTTAACCGGCGTAACTAGATACCCTGCTGAATTAAACATGTCGAGGATTCAGCGCGGCGCTTTGAACTGCGTGTCCGTCTCAAATTGTTAGATTGTACTGGCTTTTTTGTGTTTTACCAACTTCCCGTTATAGACTTCGGACGACCGTGTTTGGAGGTTGGCAGGTTTCCAACGAATAATCCTCAAATCTGAGCTTTGTCATAGATACCTCTGTCAAATATAAGTACTTTTTTGGTTACGCAAGTTAACGCAACAACTCTCTTTTTCTTTAATGAAGCTTAATAATTCCAGAATCGTTGTAGTTGCTGTGCAGAAAGTCTGTTTCTTGTTTAGTTTGTACTAGACAAGTTTTTTTATAGCCTCCATGACATTAATTGGGGTGTTTCGCACATTCGAAACCGATATTAATGGTTTTAGGTACTAGTTCAACTAGCCATTTATCTGCCGGACACTAACCACAAGTGCATAAAACTAAGATTTATGTGCTTGCGCACGATCGTTGAAGAAGTGAATTCTTTCTTGTGTTTATGGGTATTGTTCTTAGAATAGTCGGTTTATTGATAATTACATACATACGTACCTTCACGCCTGTTATCCCAGAGGGGGGTAGGCAGAGCCACAGAATTACCTACAGCTTTAAAAACTTGTTGATAATTCAGTAACCACATTTTGCACAAATAGGCTAAGATTTTTACCAGCGTATTAGTGACAGGTTGCAAACCCATCGCCTACCAGTACTACAAGCCTATATTCCCTTAGTTAGTCGCCTCTAACGACATCCACGGGAGGACATGGAGTGGCACTATTCGAACCCGGCAACCTCACGGGGATTGATAATTGTTCCAATATAAACATACAAGTCATGCAAATAAGGCTTGCTAGTAATTTTGTTTACTTTTTCTCATTGTATTGGTGCAGTTATACAGTCATCTCAAATAAGTATGAAACCGTTGAGTAGAGTCAACATAATACAAAAAATGTGAGACAACACAAGTTATAAAATGATACATTTAATTTTGCCAATTGTAACTACACTTAAGTAACTGATTTAAAGAATTTAAATGGACTAAGTAATTTGTTAATTAAGTCCAGTAACTATTAACGATTAACAAATTGTTTATAAATGCTTCTGTCTACTTTATTAGTTGTAGTAACATATTCGTCTCGTCATCATGGTGTTAATCTTATAAAAGCCTGTTAAGTGTAGCCCCGGATCCAGGTGTATTCCGAACCGGGTCAGAACTTGATAGTGGCGCCCCCCTTCCGCTGGTTCCAGCACTATGGAACAAGTTTTCTTAAAACATAGATGTATGCATTTGGCGCCCCTTGAATTTGACACCTGGGGCACGGTTGCCCTCTCTAGATCCGTGACTAAGTATTTGTTAATTACTTATAGTTTGAAGACATTCAGCAATAATATCTAAACGTATTAAACAAGCGTTAAGTTTCCGTAGGTATCTAATTTTAAACCCAAAACACCTTGTTATGCCAATAAATTAATGAAAATGAGTGAGGTTGTCAACTAGAAACAACAGCTGCATATTAGAAATCTTATATCGTGCCATGTGCTCGTAATAATCATGTGGCGTCATTGTTTATCCCGCTTAGTGTCTGTCATTTCTCGACACTTAGCGAGCCACCTGGCAAAACTCCTAACATGTGTTCCCTGATTAAATTATTACCCAGTAAATAATTCTAGAGCTAAGAAATAAGAGACATATTGGTAGGGAAAAAAATATTTAATATCATTTGCAACCTCACGAACCAATTTAGTTTCTTATTTGTATTTATTTTAGTTATTAATTTTTCAAAGTTCCGCTCCGGTTATTTCACCGCCTGCGGGATTGGTGGGACTTCTTTGTATATTCTAGAGAACAAAGTCATTGTGTTTAATAAAGTGACTTCGTTAAATAGGTATATGTAAAAGAGTAATGAAAAATTTTACCTTACAAATCCTCCTAAATGTGAAAACGATTTTTCATTTAATGGAACAAGTAGAGGAGCCGCCCCTGTTGGTTGAGGTAGTTTGATGAAATATTTAACACTGCTGGGAATGAGTGCACCTGAATCACAGAAGTCATAGTTGAAATGAATAAAGGATGTATAGTTAACTATATACAAAAAACATTATTGTTGAAGATGAACTTACCCTTCGCGTCATATCTATATTTCCGCAGCAACGACTGCTTGCTCGGGGTTTGAATGTTAGAAATAACCACAATGGAGCAAGGCTGTAAAGTAGAATAAAATTGATATTATAGATCCATCAAGCAATTTCTAAAGCAAACGATGTTATCAAGGTCACCTACTTCTGCGATGTCTACACAAGTTCGATTTCACATGTTTTGTGCGCAAGTAAATACAGTATAATCGGTTGTAGTAGCTTCTGTATCTCTACATATATAAAACGAAGTAGTTTTCTGCATCTATCTGTGCGTCTATCTATTCGTTAACTCCTCCTACAGCACGCAACGGAATTTGATGCTTATAGATAATTTTTCACGGTAGGTTTTTATGTAGGTACATTTTCTCCAAATTTTTAAGTTCCAAGGTACAGCGGGTTCGGCTGTGCGTTGGTCGATCAGTCAGTCAGTTTCTTACTTTAAAATTAAAGATACATTCTGGTTTATGTACGGTTGTTCTTCTCATAAACCTATGCGAAGCGAGGGCGGATCGCTAGTTCATAATGTAAATTTAAATGTCCAATGGTATATTGCGAAAATAATCCGAAATGTATATAATGTATTAATTGCTACCTAATGCTTTATTTATAAATATTCAAAGTCTGGTACCTCTTTGATGACAGTTAATTGTTTGCTACTTGCTTCTTCATTAGGTTCTTGTGAGTCAGTTTCACTTTCACTGCTAGTTATTAAACGAATGACATCATGGAAGGTTTTGTCTCTTTTTTGAGGCTCCTCCGCAGGCGGATCCGTCGGATGGTAGTCTTTCTCGATTTCCATATTTGAGTCTGTTAAATATTCTTCACTAAGAACAACCTAAAACAAAAATGTATTAGAATTCCCTGCTGTTGATGAGGTTGCAACAGAAAAAGTTGTCGTTTTTCAAAAAACATACTCTTATTGTAGGCAAAACATTTTACGATTTTAAGACTGTAAACAGTAACTGCAGTATCAAAATACTGTCATCCATAATATAGCCATCGATCTCCAGTATAGTGTTTTTTTATATAGTGATATGGAAACTGACTGAATATGCGATGAGTATCTATCTTACAAAGGAATAATCAAAGTCGCAACCCCTGCCATTGTTATCACGATCGCATATATATATATATATATATATATGAGCCATGTGTCATGGGGTGAAAAGGCGCTGACTCAGCATAATGCTGCAGGGAGTCAAGGATTGCAGCGCTGGTATTCTGCCAGAACCATTCGAGTCCGGTCTGTGGCCCTCGCAGCCGCACATCATGTGCCGAACCAACTGCACAGCAATAAATAATATCAACAGTTTAACAAAAACTATAATAAATTATGGACATTGATCTGGATGGACCTAAGAATTACAATTTGAAAAATGAAGAGGGGAAAACCGTAAAATCCAATTAATTACGAAACAAGAGTAATATTATTTCATAGAATCTTTTTTTTTGCTTATTTAAAAGGTCTACATAGACTGTATTTAATTTTAAAAGAAGATTTATGTCTAATATCAATATGTATCACGTATGGGCGGAGGGATATTGTTCCAACATTTCGTAGTCTGGTATCTGAAAGTATACTTGTAGATAACTATATGTATATGCGATAATACAGAAACTACTGAACGGATTTTCATGCAGTTTTCACCATCAGATTTATAATTTTTCACGCAAAGCTTTTATACGGGTGTTACAGAAAATTCAGCTAAACCGAATCGAAGCGAGGGTGTATCGCTAGTTATGTTTATATCAGTACCTATGCACTTTTGACTTTAAAATTCACTTACGTTTTCTACAATAATAATTTTTAAAAAGATAGAGTATAAAGCAATAACGGTCTTCATGGTGTACCTGTCAACGCTACTTCCCTGAATGACTTGGAATCGCCGGGTCACGTTCCCCCTCCGTTCGTAAACATGCGGTCAGCTTACCTTTAATTTGAGAATGTTGCACCAACATTAGCCGTCGTTTTTAACCGTTATTTAAAAACAAAATTGTCGTTGAAATAGAGTGAGTTGGCCATACACAGTCCGCCGTAACCTCGTGTATGATACACGTGTTGACTTAGGTGTTTTCGCGAATTGTTATCCAGTTAAATTAGTTTTAATATCATTGTTAGAAATTCAGTTATTGCGCGTGTATTGTGTGACTTTTCGAAGAGTTTGCGACTATCAATTTGCATAACGAAATCTCTGTAACGAAAGGAACGGGTCGGACCAAATCCTCTGAACCGGCCTTCATCGCTCTTGTGTCTCGGGTGAGGATCCCATGCTTTGTACCTAAACCATGGAGTTGCTTTATCTATGACCTTATGAATAATCAAATGGCTAACGTCATTGAGTAGCGTGTTTCGTCTCCCACGAGTCCACACTGCGATTACTTGTCTTGAAGTTGATCGATTTAATAGTTATTGTCTTCAATTGTCTTGCTCATTGCCGATATATTGACTCCATTTTATACGAAAATGCGTGTTTTGTCGTAGAATACTACATATTCAAACCAAGTGAATATTAAGGCGCTATCTTGAGAGAAATATTTTACTTTATTCGATCATACATGATAGACCAAGAAAAAAACGGATAAAAGAAAAATTTACTTACGTGTAAAGGTTGGCGCAGACATAATCGCCCGGCAACGGATCGGCTCAAAGTGAGACATTGAAAAGTGAGCTTTGATTTGTGTTACTAAGTATTTTTTTTTAAGGTTAACTGGAAACAGCAGCGTGGCACGGGCCTCGCTCGCGTCGTCATCTGAAAAATGTATCGTAGGATGCTTTTGTAGGTAGTTCACCGTCGAAAAGCATCCTCGAGATACCTAGTTTCAAAGAATGTTAATGCGATATGAGATAGGTAGCAATCTGAAAATCATGTGATTTCCCAACATGATCCAGATTCTGTTGTATATAAACAGAAACGTTAGTTAAAAACCCAGGTTTACAGAATACGAGCTTGGAATTTCTAGCATTTGAAGTTCGTGTTTATTATTTCTAACGATAAATTAGATGTTGGTAAGATGTTTATTAAAATGAATTGTGGTTTTAACTTCAAGCTAAAACAACAATCAATCAATTAGTATTGTAAGGTTTATGATCGCAAAATGTTTAGGTACTTTTTCCAGATCGTAATATTAATTGTAGTAAGTATTTTGCGTTTGCTATCATTCACACTTGACCATAATTTAGTATACCTACCAATCCTGCATGTACGTTTTACCGCGTTTTTACAACAAAAATACATTGAGCAAAAACGATTCTTGTATGGGGACCCCTTTATTCTCACTTTCTTTAAAGCAAACACATGTTCTGAAAAAAAAACCCATTACGGTCCAAAGATCTGCTGTTCAAAAGAGCTCTTTAAAGTTAGGACGGACGGACGATACGGGTACGAAACCTACAAAATCTTAAAAAATATATTAAATGAAAGTCCATATAACGAATTAAAATAGAAAACTATCACGACTAAGCAGGCTTGATTTTTTTCTAAGATACAGGCGTCTAAAGTGTTTATACGAGTAACCTAACTTATCCGAGTCGCTTCTGCATCGACCCATCTTTATCGCTCGCTTCGCTCGCTTCCATTATGTAATATGACCATAATATTAAACGACGTACCTACTAAACATCATCTAAGACAGCACCAAATAACTTTAAATAGAAAAATAGTTCATACCTACTTGTTTTTTGTTTGATATAGTTTTTTGTGTTTGTAATAACGGCTTCGGTACCCTACATTACACGGAGCATGGTCCGACATGCCAATGCCCGGTATTTTTATAGTTTTACCATGATCTGAGAAACAAAGTTAGAGCAATCTGTTACAAAATTTATGTGACTATTTCAGGGATTTGTTCGTGACTTTTGGCTGTTTTTTGGATCTTTTCTATGTATTTTAAGTATGTTTATAGTTGTCTAGGACATAGTTCAAGATTAGAGCTTTGTTAGTGACTAATTAAATTCGTGTTAGAGTGTCTCCTGATATTGATTTACCAGTAGGTATTTATACATTTTTGCTTGTAGTAGCCACGTACCTAACAGTAGGTAATTGAGGAAAATTCGACGCTCGGCCCGGTCGGTGCGGTTAGTGAAGGTATAACATGGAACCTGCGGAACGACAGTTGCATTATTTTTGTGCGCACTGCATAAAATAAACACATTTTTACTGAAGAAACACCGAATGATTTTCTCCCATCTGCCAAATTATCAAATTATCTTCTTTACTCCAATTACCAAATTCCTAACGTCTAGTGATTACAAAGTTTATAATTAACATTGAAATTGTACTGGCATTGTAACTTTTCAACTCCTTGATCGCGAGTCGGCCTTGACGCGTCCTTCATTCGAATCCCCGGGGCTCCTAAGCCGGTCGCATGACAAAAGGCTGATTGTGGATTTGGGAGGTAGGTAAATAAACGCGAAGCCAGTAAGGAATTGCTTTTACGAAACAAGTACACGGGATTATACTTGAGTGTGAGAGATTGGTACCGCTTTGGGGTGTTTCCTCTCGCGTTCGATTCGGATCAGAGAGGAATTTGTATGACGTTTGCGGTCCGAAATCACAGATCCACCCGATTGCAACCGTTCTTACAAGAGCTAATCTGGCATCTTTTACGAAGTAAGCAGCGACAGTTGCTATACTAATATCAGTATGATAAGACCTCGTTCGTCGAAATCGTACCAGCGTGTTCGAGGAAACCTTACATGCAGATTATAAACGTTACGACTGTCCTTGGACGGTCGGTTAAATAATATTTTAACCTCTTCCGGTTCACAGTGCAACGTCCTAAGTGATTCACAAAGAATGCTCAACCACATAATTAATTAGGTAAAGTGCATTAGCCCTTAAACCGCTCTTTCACTGTCTCAATTTTATACCTAGGTACTATCTTATGCCAGCGAATCGACTTTACCCGAACCCAAAAAACTTATTAGATTCTCTTGCACTGTATTTTTATTTGTCATCAGTGATTCGGACTAGGAATGTAATGCTATGATTCAGCTATGTGTAATCGTACTAATTGAATTTATTTGGACGGATACATGTGTTTATTTATAGGTTGATTGTGCGAAAAAAATATACAAACTACAATCAACCCTCGTGTTTATATAACAAAAGCCTTTAATCATCCTAGACAGAAAATACAAGGTTATCGATCCGCGCTGTAGTTATTTGAACAATTGTCCTGCACATAATGCCAAATCCATTGTTGCTCTACATCCCGCAGTTTTCATCAATACACCGACGTGTTTACTACGTTTTTCTGGTTTTTTTTGTTGAATTGTTTCGTATGTTAAAAGAGTTCTTAATAATTGCGTTTATAATAGGTACAATATACCTATTAATCGTTTTCAATCGTTGCAGACTTTTTGGAATTCTTAGTGTGTTGTGAAATTGCTACTCTGTAGTGCGTTTTTTTAATTATACGTAATGTCAAGAGGTAAAGCGAATAGGCCCCTAAGTCATTCGGTTAAACCTACATACAATGTAGCACTGAACTCATTGTCAAGAGCGTCGTCAGTGCGTTGCCGCCGTCGCAAACTCAAAAGGTAAAATTGGCTCATTACCCGAACTACAGAAAAAGTGGAAGGTCACGCCCTAGTGAAAAAGGTTCCCTTTGACTGCCATACATATCGTTGGTCATAATGTATTGTTAGTCATACATTTTTTTGTCATAACTTCTTTTAGGCTGAAGCATAGGCTGAAGTTACAGTTTTATATAAACGTTTATCGTGTAGATTCGTTAGGTTAGGTTAGTTTTATAAAAATCCTGAAAAAATAACCGTGTCCTGAGAAAAATGCATTATGACTTGCGAAAATTATGACTTACAACACATTATGACTAAAAATAATTATGGCAGTCAATAGAGACCCCTTCCGAGCTTCAAGTGAAAAGCAGTATAAGTCTAGTATACTCTGTAAGTTGTATATTCTTTTTAATTCCGAGCTAATTCTACTTGTATTTATCCGTTTTCACTAGGGTCCCAGATACAACAATTTTAATTATATGAGATTTGAGGTGCATTGCATATATGTTCTTAAGTACTTGTATTATCTTTTAAAAAGACGACAGGCCTTTAAAAAGAGATTTTTATTGGAGCTCGAGGTAACTCTGCGCCTTAACTTAATACGTCCAATAAACTACCGTTTTCCGCTGCGATTACGATGTAGGTATGTATATAGTTGTTATCACGGTAATTGGCCGTACTTAAAGCAAAGAAAACTAGAAAATATTCCAAGATTATTTACCCAGTTATTAACACGATGGCTGTTTGTAAGAAAGCGGATTAAATGCCTTTCGGCGTTCTACCTAGAACCTACCTGGTGGTTGGCCATGACCTTGTTTACAATTGTCAACCACGACCACCCGGTCGTTTAGAGTTTGCCTAGCCAAAATAAAAAAGCCTTTAAGTGTCGTAGGTATTTTCAATGCTTGTGTATGGATGATATGCAAGAACTTTTAAGATTTAAGTAATGTCACTAACTAGGTGGGGTCTAGTCTTCTCGGGTCAAACAGAAACAGATTGTAAAAACGAATTATCTTACATTGGAATATTAGTAACCTAACCTAACCAACAGAGAAGCTTCGTTTGTTGTATTGAACTTTTCCTTGGTAGATGTCCAAATCTGTCCAATTAAGGTCACGGCCGCGGAGGGCCCGTCGTCAGCGAAACATGTCTAAAGGATCATTTTAAGTATACTCGCTTCAAATTTACTTCTATAAATGGAAACACAAAAAAAGTGTTTGGAATTAAAATGTATTTATTTTCAAAACGTAATGCAATCATGGCTTAAGTTTAGTCACACGTGGATGATTATTAGATCAGATGTCATTAGGCAATAAGGTAGTTAGTTAAGGTCGCCATTTTTAACTGTTTATTTATATTGTGCAACAACTCTAACAAATAAGTAATTATTGACTCGTTTTAACCAATTGGTCCTCTCAATATTTTACAAACCGCATTCGTCCGCATGATAAGCAAATGGAATAAGAAAACCTTGGGACAGAGATTGTGATTGTATCACGTAGGATCATGTATGTTTTAAGGGTTCAAATGTTAGCTATATTATTCATTAAGACTTTGTTAATAAATTCTAATATGTCTATATTGTAAGACTTCAACCCTGCGCTCTTATGTTTAAGTAAGTTGTGAAGAAGGATTAAATGGCAAAGAGGCATTCTATCCTGGCCCTTATCCTTCGCACCACATTTCCAGTTATGAGATTGCGTCTACATTGCACGAGGCTCTTCTGCCTTCCTCATAACATAAAAATTCACGATGAATCCAATTTCCAGTGTATGTATTGCGATAATTGTGTCTATACCGTGGTGTCTTTTGCAGGTCAACCGGCAACTTTGCATCGGGTGCAGCGGGTGGCGGGTGCGGGGCGCCGCGCTCCGCCCCCGCCACCCCGCTGCAGCTCGAACCTCACCCCCGCACCAAACATGATAAGTAAGTCCCATCGACTAATGATCATCCCATGTTATGTAACAGTAAAACATTTCTGGTAGCTACATTACATCCGCTTGACAGATCAAGTTAAGGACCGGGAAAAAGTCCTTTTTCAAGAACTAATTGTATAATAATAATGGTAATGGAATGTTTTGAATCCCGAGGAAAGATCCTAAAGGAAAGAAAGTTTCCTAAGTCCGAAAAATATATATGTAGTAGAAAACTTGGTAGTTCCTCAGAAAATATCAATAAATATGCTGTACGTGGAAGAAGTCTCGAAAAAAAAAAACAGTATGTCTCTTTATGTTAAGTTACCATTGATTATCCGCCCACCACAACGTTGTTGTTTGAACAAACATGAATAGTAATAAAGCTAAGAGAGAGAACCTAGCAGGCACTTAACGAACTCACGTCATCAAATTGCTATATTTACTGTAAAGACTCATGAAATCTTCCGCTCTTCGTTTAGAAATAATAACTCATGCTATATGAAAAACGCTGCTTCCATTTCAAAGGCTATAACTATACTTTTGAAAAACGATGGCTGAATTTCCAAATTGGCTTGTTCTTTTCCGTAAGGAATGGACTCCATATTGGGACTATGGCATCAAATGTATTAACTTCGCATTTATCACAAGTGATACTTTAACAATGCTCAATTGACATCACAATGAAATTCGTGAATTTGCATTTGCCTCTTTTTGTTTACGCCTTTGTCTCCATATTATTATTTTTCTCGCTAGATGAATTCCGATAGGTTCATAATATTCACTTCGTGGTTTGGTGTAAAATCGTGTACGATTATTATCTTTGCCGAAAGATTATTGTGTGATTATCCACGGAACAAATTGGTGTTCGGTTAATCAGTTGTTTTTGCGTCGCTTCGTTGGCCAAACGTGGTGCGGGGCGGCTATAAATATATCGACGATTTTATTCCCTTTTAAAATGAGTGAGTTGTAAAGGTGCTGTGTAGTGATTTAGTGTGAAAACCAGCTAAAATGGAGGAGTATCAGGATCCGAGCGATCAGTCCGCTTGGGCTGTGATCAGACTGTTAAACTATGTCTATAGTGAAGTAAGGTACCTAGAACTTGTCAATATTAATGATTTTACTAAGTCGCGCATAAATGTTTGAGCTCACCTATCTTTCAGACCTTGTATCGCGTTACTCTTTTAATGACAGTTTTTCTGTAGGGCACAATGAGGTTATATTTCATACTCGTTTTACAAAGACCTCAGATACAATAATCGATTTACCTGCCAAATATATAACAGGCGGTATAAATCTGAAGTTGAAATTACCCACCACGGCTCAGTTAGATTGATGGCCCCGACACGGCTTCCTTGTGTTTGAACATCATTACTTATATATCATATAAGTGCTACTTTGAACGGAACGGCAATTTCCATTCAGGGGATACCTTACTCAAAATATATATTGATATAAACCTGTTACTGTTTATATCGTTCCAGCGGTGATTATAGTAATCGTAGAATAATTGGACGCAGATAAGTGGTACTGATAACGATTGGGTCATCGTAATTTTGATTTTACGGATTTTTTTAGTAATCGTATTAGCAGTGCAGTGACTACTAAAGTAAAAAGGCAGTAAGCGCATATAAACTTTATACGTCCTGCGTTTTTTTTGGACGGTAATACCGTCATAACGTCACAAAATGTCTGTATTTTTATTACCTCTGGACTTTTACTTATTGGCTAACTCATATCGGCGCAATGGAATACTGTAATGCCGTGTAAAATGTGTTAATAAATAAATAAAATTAAATTAATATCTCATACCGAATCAAAGCGGTCCATGTGTTTTTGCGTGTAACTTTCATTTTCTTTTTCTTACAATTTGGTTACAAGTTCCAGAATGATAATGTTTTTGGTATCATGTTACTGTCCTCCATTACTTTAGTCTGTGTGTACCTGTGTTGTCTGCCATTCGGTCACCCATTCAGTAACGGAGCGGGTTTACATTTTTAAACATTTCTGTACCATTCTTTACTTTTTTAGATGTAACGTACCTATGTTACGTTACGTCTAATAACGTTTCAGTGTTCACGAAATTATGTTTAAACTAGTTTATTTTCTTGAATCATATATTCTGTAAATGTTTCTTTCATCGTACGATTCCCTTGTTATTTTGTTATTTGTCTTATCTATGTTTGCATTACACATATTTTTACCGACCTTAAATAAAAACTAAGTCCAAACTCCCAATCTGATCCATCAATAGTTTATCAGCTCGTGCTGATTTAATATTTTCCTCGTAGGTCGTCATTTGGACAATGACGGTGTCAGATGAACTACCGAGTCATCATGTCGAAATGATAAAAAAACATATCTTCCTGAATCATCACGTACCTACCTAATCGTTGAAAGTATAAATTTTATGTACATCTATGCTGCCGTAATACCAAAGGGTGCGTACTGCATAGTAATAGTATCAGCATTTTAAATTTAATATGGTTAACAATAGAGTATAGAATGCTTCGATTACCACATTGCAGTTAGCCACCTTCTGTAGTATTACGGCAGTATGAATTTGCTTACAAAATACGTGATATTCATATACTTACTGTAATTAATTAGGATTTACCGTCACTTTGTTTGTTAGGTGAACATACACTTAACATTTAAGCCAAATTTTGCAAAATGCGGTTTTTACAGATTTATCAACTTTTTAGAGATGTTAATTTTGTAGCTCTGCCTACCCCACTCTGGGAATGAAGGTGTGAGTTTATGTACATGTATGTGTTGTCGAGGTGATTATGAAATAGATAAGATTTATGTCACATGAACACGATAATCAGTCGCACAGGCATGTATGGGGTATGGGGTATTGGGGTAATTGGGGCGTAAAATTAATACTTTCATTAAATTCTGTCCTCACCTATTATGCTCATCGTGCGTACAATATGAAATAAAGTTATTTCACGCCCTCTGTCCCACTGTATGTACGCTTAGATCTTCAAACTATCAATAAATAGAGTTATTCAAGAGGAAGGTTTTTCATGTAAGTATAGTAAATTCTGGGTTATGTGTTTCAAAAAATATAAACCGAAGGAAAGCAAAGGTCACTCGCTAGTATTTAATATTATCAGTATTATAACCATCCTATACGCTAAAGGAATTAAATTCTAGTTTATTGCTTTGCATTCTCCATATACGACGTCTGGGGTCAATACAGTGATTGTTAAGTGGGGACTCACCTCCGAGAAATAGCGCGGAAGTGACTTGTGCAACCTATTTAGTTTTTAACATCCGTTAGGTATGTAATGGTGTCGGAGAATAAAATAAGGAAAACTTATGGCTCAAATAAAAGCCATCGCAACTGACATTAAGTTTTACATAAAGCGTGGGGCCTCTAGACAAGATCTATAAAGTTAGCTATTTTTTCAAAAACCTTTGACGCAAGCGGACGATCTATCGCGTCAGCCACTTAACTCATTTTCATACTTTTTACAGTTTTCGAAAATCGCTAACCAGCGTTAGGCGTTTTTTTTACCTACTCTACTAATACACTCTCTCTGAAAGCGGGAAAGAAGGCAGGTTGTGATGTGATAGAGTGTCGATAGAAATGCTGAGGAGAGGAGATGGTGTGGTGGGTGTTATACCGCCTTCAATTCAATTCAATGCATGTTGGAGTAGCGGCCGAGTCCCGGAATATTGGGTCGAGGCCGTTAACGTCCCTGTGTATAAAGGAAAGGGGTCACAGCAGGACTGCAAAAACTACCGCAGTATCTGCCTCCTTAGTGTTGTCGGCAAAGTATATGCGAAGATTTTGTTTGAAAGGGTATTGAATGTTACGAATGACAAAATCTGGGATGTACAAGCGGGATTTCGAAAGGGAGTGGGATGTACGAATCAGGTTTTTTCACTACGGTCTGTTATAGAAAAGTTTTTGGCTGTCAACCATCGTATTCTGTGCTATTCTGGACATGGGAAAGGTCCCTGATAGGGCAGATAGAAAGGAGTTGTGGACGGTGCTGTCTATGTATGGAGTGAGCGTAACCTAGTGCAGGCTTTGAGGTCCCTTTATGAGTGCTCCAGAGCGTGTGTCAGGGCTCAGGATCAATGGGGTATACCCGGTCTGGTTATCTCTAGAGGTGGTAGACAGGGCTGTGTTGCCTCACCATGGCTGTTGAATTATTCATGGACAGTTGTATGCGAGATTTGAAAGAGTATGAAAAGGGTTTGTGTATGCAACAGTTGCTAATCAAATGCCTCTTATATGCCGATGACCAAGTTATACTTGCTCCATCGATACTTGAGTTGCAGGAGATGGTGACAGTGATGAATGAAGTATTTAAGCAAAAGGGGATGAAAGTAAATGGTGCCAAGACCAAGATCATGGTGATAGAGAAGGACGAGTAGTAGAGCAAGAGAGTGAATTTGTGTACCTGGGAAGTATATTTACAAGAGATGGTAAGTGTTAGAAGCATGTAGAGAGGAGGGTGAATGCGGGGAATCAAATAAATGAAGCCCTGTACTCCTTTGTGAGCAGAGGGGTCGTTTCACAAAAAGCCTGATTGACTGTTTACAATGGAGTGCTAGCTCCTACTCTGATGTATGGTAGTGAATTTTAGGTGCGGCAAGATAAGCATGAAAATTGTATAAATGCAGTTTAAATGCGCTCTTTGCGTATTATGTGTGGTATGAAACTGATTGATAGAGTAAGGAATGAAAATGTCAGAGAGAAATGCGGACTAAAAAATGTAGTGCCTAGGATTGAAAAGGGCATGCTTCGATGGTTCGGGCATTTGGAAAGGATGGATGAAAGAAGATTGATGAAAGATATACACAGAACGAAAGTGAGTGAAAGGCCCTAGGCATACTTTTTCGAATCAACTCGGAGAAATACTGGAAAAGGGCCGAATCTTACGTACCCGACGTGCGTGCATAAAGCGAGAGAAATGTAACAGGATCGTAGCAGCGGAAATAAGTGGTATCTGCCACCCCTCTGGGAAAAATGCGAGATTTATTGTATGTAAGTATGTACTAATACATTCGATTACTGTAACCAACACTGCTACAAACCGTATTGATCTTTAGGTAAAATATCGCTTATTCGATACTACATAGTATTATCATATTTATCATGGATGTATTTCCTTTGCAATCTTCTCAGGCATTATCAATCCGAAGTCGCTGTCTAGTAAATTTTCCGATTACCTTCCTCGGTATTAGATTACCTAAGTAATCTTCTATTTATCGTTAAAGATAATCCCTTTGTTCCCTTCTATTACATCAGACATTGCATACAAATTCGTATTGATTTTCTTCGCAGATATTTGTTTTTGATGAATGGAGTACGACCCCTTATCAAGTTTTAAATTATAATTTTGTGGCAAGTTATTTGAAACCAAAATAATTTGACGATAACGTAAGGTTATCTTTAAATTGCAATAAACATTTATAGTATGATAGGTATTCGCGAGACATTGACGTCAATAGTTGTTTTTATGATATACTTGTTTGCATATTCATAAGGATCCAGTATTTTTTAGCTCTAAGCTGAACTGATCCGAGCGTAATTGATAAGCAAATCTGATTCTGTATTTCTTATTCAAAATACAAACGAAACTATTTATGTGTGCAATATTGCTTTTTTGCATACTCTCAAAGCTATTTGTGTATCTATTGAGTAAGAGGTAAGTATTCGAACTAACTAAACTAACCATGTTTCACATGAAGTCGCATCACGCGTGAAACGTGGTTAACATAAATAGTAGATGCTCCAATTTGTTCAATCAACGCAGATAATATTGATGCGCCCGCCGCCGCGACCCGCCGGGACCCTACACTGATCGCTTGCAAGGTCGTACCTTGTGTCAATGACTCAATACCCTGTCAGAGTTGTCCTTCACCAAAACCCAGCCCTACATCATCACTCGAACGACCACTATCATCATGTCTAATTTTAACATGATTGAGGTTCTGCTTATTTCTTACAGATAAATAACTACTGGTTTGGTCGGTGATCGTTTGATATGCCATTGTTCCGTTTGCTGTTTGGCGTGTTTGTAAACGATGGCTCCTTACTTCATTACGAACATAATTGGCCGCGTTCAGTGTACTCTCGCCGGGCGGTCGGGCCGCAGTGTACCGTTTCCCAGCGGCCTGCCAGTGAATGGGACTCGGATGATCGCGTTTTCCTCCAATTATAACACAGTGAAGCCATAGTTACTTCTTTGTGTTTTAAATAAGTCCACTGTAAAGTTCTAATTTCTACCCGGGTCTCTTACTCCGAGCAATCTCACGTAGGTCATTGGACCCAATTATTTGGATCAACTAGTTCAACAAGGTCGATTCGTATCAGCTGCAACTTTTTATGTCAAATTTACGGTGTTCAAAATATGTGGGTTCCAGTTTCACCTAATTGCTCCGGTGTTGCTATCTTATCGGTTATTGCGATAAATTGCTTCGGAGTCGATATGCGTATCAATACCTACTCTGATAGATGTGTTTACTTGCGTTTCTATTGGTTACAACAGTTATTCCCGCGACCGCGGACAGAGCGCAACCTCTGCGTGTGCTGTGTTTGCGACCGGTGTGCGTGTTACGATCTCCACTTTAGTAGTAAATCTAGTGTAAAAACTTAACATTATGTGACTTCGAAGTGGACGATTAAACTAAAATATGGTAGTTTTGCAAATCTCGTGTTTCATATCGTTGCATTGCATTTCTGACTCAATCTAGAGGCATCTTATTTGGGTCGTATACATCTGGTTTAATACATTTCAACCGCGTGTTTAAAAACCATGCAGATTTTTTGTCGGACATAGCTGTTCTTCAATCTAGTGTTTTTTTGTACAAGGTCGCTATCAAGTCTGACTGGTTTCTAACTTGTTTTTGAGTATAATTGTAGCTGGAAAATGTCAGAGGCACTTTTTGAATACTTAACATTGCTACGAGTACCTACTCATTAAGAGTTTAATCTCAATCGTGTTTTACGAAGTCGTTTATAGCATTGATAATTATGGCCCTGTTATCTGCGTGCGAACGCCGCCGGTTTGATTAAGGCACGTGTCGGCATGGTCTTTGGTCTACTCCTAATAATGATTGACTTCAGTTTAGATAATCGATTGAAACTAAAACTGAAAAATAGTCATGTGTCTAACTAGTATCTACATATCTGGCTGTCCGGTTCCATGCACGCGCGATTCAGTCAGTATATGACTCTTGTAACAGACGTGTCTGTAACATATTTATAACATTATTCAGTCTAGATTGTTACTAAAAGCAGATAATAAAAGCAAGATGAACAATCACAACGCTGTTATAGAAACTTCCAAAAATCCTAGTGATTTAAGTTTTCAGTTTTGTAAGTTTTGGGTTTTGAGTTTTGTGAGACTAGATAAGTTGCATTCTGCAAAAGTTTTAACGACTGCAATAATTAAAGGACATGTATAAAACTGGTGTTAACTAGGCTGTTGTGCGTTATGATCTTAAGATGTCCATTCCATAAAGTTTGGCAGAATTCTATTTCTACAGAGTGCATCTTATTTAGCCATTCTGGACTGTCACTCGTATTTAATTCTTAACATTGATTTACTCGTGTCTAATAGAAACACCAGACTTTCTTTATGTTGGTACAATAATATTATTTAATCATTCAAATACGTAACGAAAGACCATGATCCCGCGGCCATCTATAAAAACATTGTCAATTACATAGTTCGTATAACAAATGAAGAACTAAAAATGAAGATAAACGATCTACTGGTTGACATGAAAGGAACGTTTATTTTTGAAAGGTGTCACCGACAGAGACAAATGTCAACTCCACCTTTAACAATTCTCCTTCAATTTTTCTAAAAGTAGCATTTATTAGTGTTTCTTTCAAAAGCTAGACAGGCGACTGGCAATGATTATTATTGCGAAAAATTAAGTTCCTGAAAAATATAAATGTATAAATAAGTATATTATTAAATATTTTAAGACAAAGTAGTGCACATATAATTTTGCAGTGTAATGAGACGGCCGCATTAACGTGATCGATGTCATTGAAAAAGAAAGTGATCCACATGATCTAGAAGACACTCTTTTAAAGATAGAATCGTGGTGTAGTTTTCACTGTCAGTTATATTCCGGTTTTAAGCAAGACTTTTAAAACATTTCTAATTAAATAAATATACACGCGACGAATTGAGAAACAATTTTTTTTACTGTCTAGTCTTTGAGTTCTCTTTACTAGAGTTTGTTGTTAGGATGATCCAAAATGGATTTGAATCATTTCGTCTTATCAACACGACTTTAGTAATATTTGTATCACGTTCAAAATAAGATATCTCTTATCTTTACGTACGCCTGCTTTTAGATCATGCGTAATACTGATAAATATAATTTAACCAGCGATGCAAACTAGTGCAATGAGGAGTTTTTCGTGTTGATGTGAAAGTGAACAATGGTCGACAACGCGTCTTTTGAGTATTCGGAAAAGTCGAGCGGAGAGAGCACTTACAATGAGTTTGGGTAAGTTATTTTTTGATTTTTAAAATATTCAACAGAATAGAGGATGTAGAATACGGTTAATGTAGTCGAGATTATTTTTCAAAAGCATTCAGTTGATTTTCTTTTGTTATAAGTTTTATTTCCAACCAGAAAAATGAATGCTCTGCAACTCAGAAATGCCTATGTTAAAATTCTGTGCTAATTTTAAACATTTGTTCGGGTCGTTCTATGGCGGTATATTTATTATGAAATTTTGATTTAGTTAGGTATTGTATTTACGATTACATTTGAATGCTTTTCCTCGTGGTACGCTCTGGCCATGATCCACATTTAGATCTGGTTATTTTATTACCTACAATTTCATTGAAGTCAAAATAACAACCACCTTATTTGTTATTCATATGAGATGCAGAGAAGCGATGGGTATCTAACCATATCCGCAACAACACTTTTGATAACTATAGAAGAATAAGATTGTGGTTGTTGTAATTAGGAGTTCCCATACATTTGTTACGACGAGGGAAAACACCCTCTTCAACCTCCCAAATCGTTATAAATTTTGTTGTTGTTGTTCGACAGTCATCCTTTAATATTAATCAACTAACGGCGTCTTATGTGGGACACAGAATAATGTGCATGTCTTAGAACATTACGGTTATCAGGGATCCCCACGCGCATAATCTAAAACCCCGTTGCAGCATATAAAAAACTCCGACCCTATTCAAAATTCCCTCGTCCCAAAATGCTAAGCACCATCTTATTTGTGCCATATTAAAATTCAATAACTTGCGTAGACACCAGCGTCATTCGATGTATTATGCATTGAGACGTCCATCTCCTTATCCTGTTAAGTATAAGACTTGTTTTGGAACGAAGTCCAACACGGGATCCTATTTGTGAATATTGCATAAAACCTGAAGCAGACCGGGTTTTTGGTCAGTTACGTTATCGTGGGTTTCCAGTTCGGTTCGTGTGTCGCTCTAGTTGTAAAAGAAATGGGGGTGTTTCTTTGGAAAAGGTGTGTATTTTAAGTATACCCGTATTATTGCGTTACCTTGCCTGTTTCCACGGTGAATTGTGTGTTGATGACTGAGTTTTTTTTTTTATTCTGATACTTGCACTTCGGATGTATTATAAACCCTAGTCAATGTACTAAAACAATATGTTTTGATTCAATAGCCACAGTTGTTCAAGTATTTGTATTATGATTGTTAGAAATAAACATATTCGGCATATCTCCCAGTAATCTTAACTAATAAAAACTTAACGACGAACGACCTCATGACCATGCATAAGTGCGCAATTCTGCATCTGAATCAGGGTCAATCTGATGAATGCCCGATAACAATCGACAAAGCATCCTGTGGTGTTGTTCTCGCAGCAAAGGCGATCCCGCGTTATCTAGCTAGTTTAACTTGGTCTCTTTACGTGCTTGGATTGTAAGACGACTCGTGTCTTTGAAATTGGTTAGGTATAATAAGTTTGCACCTTTGTGCACGGGTCAAGTACAGAAAGTTGGATTGTGCGAACTTGGTTTTCATTTATAAGAAACCGCCACCTAACTAACCCGCCGCCAAGTAACACAAATTTTTGTGGGGTCGGGGTGGATAGCTGTTGGAGTGATAGCCCAATCGTTTTCCATCTTAATCCGCAGGGTCGGTTGGTAAGGCATTTGCAGTCTTCAAATTGCAAACTCCCATGGCCTCAGACCCTATATTCCTTCAGGTGGTTTGTGTGTTCGTTTGTATTCTCTATGGCATAAACGCTACTTTTAGTTTGTAACTAACCTACTCTTATAACAAAAGCAATCGCTCATGTGTTGTCCGTGTGTCACGGCATCGTGTAAACGTCTCGTTTCTTCTGTGATGGATTTTGCAGTAGAAATGTTTCGAGCTGTAATGGGTGTCGAAATGCTGACAAAAGTTTTTGATTTCTAGATTAAATGACTCTTTATACTTAGGTAAAGGGGTCGTTGATTAAATGTTATGGCTTTTTATGCAAAGCTAGTCGCCCAGTGCGTCTCGATAGCCACTAGGTTCTTTAAACAAGTCGCGGGTTGTACTATCAAGTATTCTGTCATGGACGAGTCGTGCTAGCCCCAAGGACCGTTACTTTATATACAGCAAGGATCCCATTAAGTGTCAAATTTGACAAGTAGGATGCGTATTCTTGGATCGACATTGCTTATGCACGGTTAACTACTGAGTATGAAACCTCAAATGGGATCAGAGAAAACGAGAAAGAAAGAAGGAATGGTGTAGAATCGCTTAGTCAATGTTGTCTCCTGAAATGAGAAACCCATTTCTTTAAAAATCACTATAGAACTCAAGAAAAACAACAAAAACATCATCATCATCATCTATGTAAAACATTATGATTGCAATAAATGATTGAGTATTGAGTATTGAGTATTGAGTATTGAGACTAATGTTTTAGACAATTTACGGTTGTTCTCTATTTGTTCGCATCATAGGAGTAGGTTACACCACGCTAATTTCAGTCTAGCTGCAACAGCAGTTACATAAATCTGACAAAATAACGCGCTAAATTATAATATAGTTGCTTGTTTTACAACCCACGCAATACGTAATAAGAGTTTTATTTGCCAGTGTAAAATAGCATCATTTTTCTATTAGTTTCTTTTGATGAGCAACTTGTCTTGTCAGGATAAACAATCTTGTCTTAAAATTCAACTTTTGGGGGGATTTGATATATTTGTATAGGGATAAAGTTTTTATGTAAACCATTGTTCCCTTATCATAACATTCTTACTAGGTATTGTTTGTGTATAAGTGAACAACAACCAAAGTTACTATCTCCGGCCCACGTGAAAAAATATTAAAATCCAAAAGGATAGAGGTTTAAAGGAAAAACGGTAGAAGTCTAGTATATTCTGTACACGATTTATACCCTTTTTTATCGCGTCAAGGTGACTTGGACCACTAGGGCCACAGACGCAGGTTATATCAATCAGTTGGTTAGTGATGGGCTTGCCTTCAACGGTCGCCCAACAAATTATGCATGTCTTGATAAGATTACGGGTTGCGGCTTTGGCCTACTCTTCGGTTTGAATGCATTTTATTTATATTTCGTATGGTTTTGTTTAATTGGCACGTTGCACGACAATGCTATTAAAGTATATACAGTATTTGTTCTGACACATTCAAAGTCGCTAGTACAGCTATCGCGTTAGATACTTATGTATACACATACCTTATTGTACCTATTGTAAAATATGTACATTGTGTCTCGTTGGTAGCGTATATAATAATATTAATAATATTAGACCATTAATAGAAAATTTGAGGCGCCTCTCAAATAGACAACGCGAATTACAAAATTACGAGAAAATCCTTGATAAGTATCAAACGACCCGATTGTTTGCTCGCCTCAACTTCAGTTTACTTGTTGATTGTAAATTTCGTTATGTTTCGGCCCACGCTGCAGGAACTTTTACGTAGATGAATGAATGAATATGCTAATAGTAAGTCTACAAATAAATCTGTAATTTCTCATTTCTGAAATTGTCCTCGTAAAAAAACTGGTTGTTTTCATCGCACACTAAAACTGCTCCTTTCATATTGCGGTTTCGGGCCGACTGTAGCTAGGAAACTTGGATGGATGAAGTTATTCAGAAATATCGCTGACTAAAATAAAATAAGATGTTTACCAATGAAGTAAACTAAAATTGTAAATCATAAATAACATAAATAGTTATACTTACTTAACACGATTTCCTTCGCTAATCGCCAGTAGTCATGTCTTATACAGGGGCCTCTATTTCCGGCGGTAAAAACCATATCTTATTTGACCTGTTACGGTATTGTTTTGACGTCAGCCGCCATTACTGTCAAGAGCCATCAAAACGTTAACAATACGGTAGCAAATCAAAGACGATATGGTTTTTAGCGCCTAGAATACCGGCCTAGAATGAGGTAGTCAGTGGATAATGTGTGACCTGCTGATAGGAGGAGCCCTAAAATGCGAAATAAGTTCAGTAAAAGTGGCATTGTTCTCGAGATAAATATTTTAACTTTTTGGTTTTTAAAATGTACCTATGTGGCAATGTAACTTGACCAAAAAAGTAAAATTATGTCGAAGTTACGTCATAAGGCTGCCGGTATTTATACATATATGTATTTGGAAAGGGGCGATGCATTGCAAATATTAAAGTAGGGTCAACTACCTGTTCAGTAAACAGGTAGTCTTGCTCACGACTTGTCAACGGTTCTAGAACCGGCAATGTCAGGACTTTATCTGCAGACCTTCGTTCTCGAGGCAATACGTTGTTGGTGAAGGATGTCAGTTATTATTGGGTCTATATTGTCTGCTATAATTATTTTTAGTTATATTGTGTTTGAAGTCATAATTATGGCAAGTCATAAAGTAATACTTGTAGTTGATAAAACCCTTATTTTTTAAGATTATTAGAGAACAAATCTGACCTATCCTAGATTTATCTACACGTTAGGTAGGTATTTTTGAAATTCTGAGAAGTTCACGGTTGCAGCGATATAAAAATTACGACTCCAACACATTATGACAAAAAAGAGAAAACAACGGACTACCATTGTTATTGTTATTTACGTTCATGTTCATTTTATACGTATCTATCTATCCATAACTTGGACCATGACCTGATAAGGGTCGCAGGGAAACAGCATCGGCTCTATTTTACTCGGTAAAACCATATTACTTTTGACATGATGTTATAGGGTTGTCAGCGTTATGATAAAACTTATTTACTTGACAGTAATCGCTACCGAGTTAAAAACAATACGATAACATGACAAAAGCAGTACCTATGGTTTTACCTATAGCCTGTGTCACTTGAAATTGCCAAAGATGTAAACAAATTACTGTTTGACACATAACCTCAAATATTCATCAAGCGTGTTTTTATTTAAAATAACATCAAATCGACAATAATTTCATCTCAAATTTAATGTAATAGTAAATACCAAGTGCTAAAACCTCGCTTGATATTTAAAAGCACGTGATTATTGAGTAATAAAGGTAAATTGGTTCGTTTGGTTGTGTTTATATATTTGCCAATTTCAAATGAAACATACAGTAGAAAAGAGCCCATGAATGCGAGTAGCACATGACCGATCATGGTGGACATCGTTAGGCAAGGCCTAGTCCCAGCAGTGGAGACTAGTACGGTCGCTACCAACTGTGCTCTGGGGCAATAGAACATGTATTAAATTAGGATCATAAAATAAATAACTCAATCACTCGCAGTATGGGGTGTCATTCTCTCAAAAACCACGGACGGTCGGACGGACGAGCGAAATCGCAGCGGCGAGTTTAAGTAATCCCGTCAGAGCGAACCAAACACATTTTAGCGCGTGCATTTTCAATTAAGCAGACTTATACGTTCAATCCATCGGCAGAAACCATGCTGCTAAATTGAATATGCACGCGCTAAAATATGTTTTGTTCGCACTGACGGGAGTACTTAACCTCGCCGCTTGGACATTCACTCGTTCGTCCATCCGACCGTCGATGTTCAGAGAATCACTACCCTGATACATCGGTGTCGCTATAATCGTCTTCCAGATTTATCTTGAAACGACGTTGTTGCTGGTCTCTTATAATGGATTTCTAAATGACCAAATACAAACCATAACAAAACAATGAATTAATTATCCGTTATGAGTTATTATCTTCTTGCTCATTGATAACTATTTAAGTAAAATATCGATAAACAAATCGTATATCAATAGTTTGCTACCTTCATTGCGTGGCCCATCACTGTTCACTAATAGTTTTAAGATCCCAGGCTCAATTTGTAACCATACTATAGTTTGTTTTACCTCCTTATACATCATATCGTCAACCTAAACTGATACCTAACACCTTAGATACAGAATTCATAAACTGACGTCATATCTCGTTGTCAACAGGCATGTAGTGAAGCCGCTCTCGGGCTCGACACCCTCGGTGCGAGAGCAGCACGTGGAGGCGACCGACGGGAAGCAGCCCAGCAAGTCGCGCCAGAAGAAGTTCCATAGGCACTTCCCCCAGGTCGGCCCGGAGGAGAGGGTGCTCAACTGTAAGTATCGTTTTACACAAAAAAAATGAGCAATGCAAGATAGATTTTTCTTTGTTGGCATACCTAAATCGGGAACTCATTTTGATAAATTAACAACATACAAATAATAACCCAATCAAATGGTCATTCAATAAAAATGGTCTCCACTTAGTTCAGTGCCACAGAATATCCCAATGGTTATTCCGTGGCGCTGCTGAGAAAAGAATCTTCTGCAAAATAAGTACTGAAAGAAATAAAAGACTGGTAAATTTTGCGAAAAAGATTTTGGGAAAAATATCGCTATAAGTACTCGTCTCACATCATACCCAGTTCGATAAAATTGTTAGTCCTAATTATTATTTATTCTAAAGCAATTTCAGCCTAAATTAGTAAGTTTCAGTTTTGTTAAAGTACATCCTTAACCTAATCGCATGGGTTTTGAGGAAGCATAAAACCAAGCTCATTCGTCTCGTGACACAAAAAGTAAAAACAAAAACCTAATAAGATCCTAACCGCACGGATGGTGTTATTGGTTAAAGAAACAAACAAAACATACACCTAGCACCACAGTAAATTACCTCAGTAGCACTTATTACTTTATGCATGTATATTATGTCAAGGAGTATAGTGTATCGTCCGAGTAGGAAGGTTGTGTGTTTAGGGCCACTAAAATCACTAGCATTGAGGCATTCCATCAGTCTTGACGGTTGGGAAAGAATTTGCAGTCTTGAAATTGTCATCTTAAGATTGGAACCGTGACATTTCAAATGTGTATGGGCTTCATTGTCCACTTACCATAACCATCAGGTGGCCTTTACGCACATTCTACCAGCCATAAAATGCAACCTCTGCTACAACGGAGTATGATTTCTTACTGTTACGAGTTTTAGGGCCGTATTAATAAACTGATCTCAACTCTAATGCTCGTCTCGAGATGAGTCAAAAATGACAGTGTTCTATGGTTTGACGTTTACTTTGACGTATCTTGTGACGGGCATCTCAGCCAAGATGTTATTAATACGGGCCTTAAGTTGTCATTGTTGAGATGTAGGCTAGGTAGTACTAAATCACCAGTTACAGGTGGACTACCTACAAACAAACATACGTCATACTTGTGTTAATCCAGCCGGTAGGTACCTATAACACGTTATTTCCTCTAAAAATTTCCAACATATTTTTCGATAATCGTATACGTAATCGGAATGGGAATTACGTGATTAAGCTGGTTAATAATTTTAAGCCTTGACGAACTAGTCAAATTGTTTTCCTTGTATAGAATTAATGGATTGACATTTTAGTTCGGTATTTATTAATAGGCTAATTAATAGGTAGGCAGGCCAAGTTACGTTATACTACTCGTACATGCAGCTATAGTACGAATTTGTCAAAATGAATGGAATGACAGACGAACGCACGCGAGCTAACGTCAAACCCTTACAAATTCTTAATTTCTTCAGCTGTTAACGTTTGCGATATCCCACTCGTCTATACGCCCAAGGGGTGTTATGCTTAAAGCCAACTTATCGTAATATCAACGTTTTTTTCGCCGAGCTTTAAATGCAGTGGAAGCCTGTGATATTTACATAACAGCACCTTATTGCCTGTAGCATAGTGGCATGACGTCTTAGGAATTTAAAATTAGGCGAACCAGTAAAACAGGGCTATTACAGCAATTACATTAATGAACTAATCAGTGATAGTACTTTTTTTTAAATCCTGGAATGCGGGAGGATCTTTCGAACAGGAGATCAAGCGTTATCCTTCTTGAATGCCTACACCGCGATAGGTGGTCCCCCGAGGATCTTCTTAGCCTAAGTCGAAGACGAACACTTCAAGTAGTTCAATGACCACCCTAAAAAACCGATTACGGCGTTCCTTAGTTAAGGTTTTTTCTTTTCAAGTTAAGGAACGAGTTAATTGTCTCTAAAATGTCGTTAAATGTCTCTAGATATAGATTGTCTACTAACTTAAATCTTTGATAAGTTGTTTGATTTAATTGCCTTACGAATAAATAAATAATGACCAAGATCGTTAGTGCTGCATGCCAAGCACCCAGTTATGATTGCCTCTAAGCTAAGCGAATTATACGAATGACACCCCTCGTTTCCTCCAGTCCTTGTTCGCAATAGTCAAGGTCTAACATAATTCAGGCTACAGCCATTAAATTACTGTCAGTTACTAAATATGGTATTAACGTTAACCAGTTTTAGTAAACGACCGAAGTGACCTAAAACTCTAACTCTCTTATTCATAAACGCGCAATAGCTAGTGTGCTTGAAACATGCCCTGTCCTTATCTGTCATAATGATATTAGAATTGGACAGAAAGGGACAGTTCATATTTTAACTAAAATAGGTTTATTGTGCGTTTATGAATATGGGGTAAAAGTAGAATCAATTTGTTGTGAGTAATTATGGATTTAGGTTTTCTGTTATTTTTTGATAATATTTTTTTTTATCATGGTAGTGATTAAGTTCATTTTACGCTACATAAACAGATATAAACATACAAATGCTAACCGGAAAGTAAAACATTCTTGATTACGTTGTGTTGATGATTTTTATCAACATTATCTACAGTGATAATTAACTTCAAGGCGCAAAGTATGATTTGCAAATGTTAATGGAATTATATTACAATCTTTAAAACTATAAATTATATTGTTACCTGATACACGCCCACGCTTGTCTATTGTATTAATTTATTGGTAAAAATATCTAGGTATGATAGAGATCTATTGCCTATATCTAGCTAGTTCACGTGCTCAGAGGGCCCAGACAAGATACACTACGCTAGCTAGCGTTTCTCTTCGTTTAGTTTTTAATCCAATCGCATCACTGGTAGATGACGTGATACGAAAAGTCACGTGATGTGCCAGTGACGCGATTGGTTTAAAAACTAAATGAATAGAAACGATAATTAGCGTAATGCATCTTGTCTGGGCCCTCAGGGGTGTTATGATCTCAAAAACAACGGACGGTCGGACGAACGAGCGAAATCGCAGCGGCGTAGAGTAGTCTGGGTCCCGTCAGAGCGAACAAAACACGTTTTAGCGCATGCATTTTCAGCATTAAACAGCCTTATACGTTCGATCCATCGGCAGAAACCATGCTGCTAAATTGAAAATGCACGCGCTAAAATGTTTTGTTCGCACTGACGGGACTACTTAAACTCGTCGCTTGGACCTTCACTCGTTCGTCCGTCCGACCGTCGTTGTTGAGAGAATAACACCCCAGAAATAAATACTCGCGCTCGTCATACAAATATGTGCATTTGGGACCGGTAGCTTCGTAGCAGAGTTACAGCCAACTCGTCTACCGTGTCGTTATAGTGGCTATGATTTGTGTTAGAGCGGCAAAGTACAAATCGTAAGTCCTATATCGTACCTATATCGTTCGTGAAGCATCACATTTCCATATTGAAATGGCATTTGCTAACTGTGATGAAATAACGCTTAAGTAAGCTTACGCAGATGTTAGTTTCGAAAAGTACTACAAACATTTTGTAACATTGTTGCGGTGATGTTAAAAAAACTATAAAAGCAGTTTAATTTTAATGTTACAATCTGGCGAAATTTTAAATAGTGCCCATTTAATTCTCGGCAACTATTAAACAAAAAAATATTAATTAATTGCACTTTTGCCCTAAATGATATTGGTAATATCTACTAAAGAACTTAAATACTTTTTTTAAATATTTGGAAACAATTTTTGTTTTTATTCGTGACATTATTTGTAGAACAGTCCTAAATAGCTGCTCGTTTATAAATAATCTTTGCGGCGTTCAAAAGCATTTAGAAATTGGTGTTTATATTATAAGGCATCGTACATAGATACTGTAGTAGTAGTATGTTCTCGTTTTTGTCTGTACAGTAGTATTTTTGTATTATGAAAGTCGAAACTAGTGAATGGTTTAGATTCCAGCAATATTACTTAAAATATGACTATTTTATAGATATTTTGACTATTACAAATGTGCGTGTACCTTCATTGTGTAATAGATCCATAAACTACCATCGAACTGTGTCACAGTGACATTTTACTTGATGGCTCTTGTGGTTTGATTAAAACTTAATGTACCTAACTGCTTACTCTTGGAAACTGTTAAATTGTGCTAATCCAAATCCAAAATGGCAATTTACAGCCTAAAAGTGCAATCACTGTTAGAATTTTAAAGCTTGCTTTTTAATTGTAAATTTTCCTCATCTCATTACAGATTACTCGTGTGCATTGGTCGGCGATCTACTGCTACAAGGTCATCTCTACATAACGAAGAACTACTTCGCTTTCTACTCCAATGTGTTCGGATATGTGACCAAGGTTGGTACCACGCGGTATTTATCATAAGAGATTAGCGATTTTAACTTGAGTACAAGCTTTTATGTAATTTGCAATGTATGTACGTACGGGACGAATCTTGCAAGGAAAATTTGAAGTGCTTCCCGGGAACCTAAGCTAAAATAAGTTATACCTACGTAACTTCAATGACAATTAGGGCTGCCAACTAAGTATTTATTGGGCAAATGTAGTATTTTCACACACCGAAGGCAAAAGATCGCGCGGTCGTTCACCAACAAGATGGACAGATCAAGTGAAAGAATTGTCATCCTCCAAATTCTACACGGTTGTAAGAGACGCGCTGGACCGAAACCGGTGGAGGCAGATCATCCGCTCCAGATGCAACCCTGATGCTGACCACGATCCTCAGATATGAGGGACCGACCCCAGAGAGAGAGTAGTATTTTCCAGTCCAAGGTGTGAATAATATAGTACCTATTTAAAAACAAAAACGTATAAAAAAAGTGTAAGGTAGGTATCGTTCATCTTGACATAGTATGAAACAATTCCTTTCCGCCTGTTCCTTTGTGTGTAGGCTAATACGCTTTAGTCCCAGATAGACGGGCGAGTAAGTACGCCGTACTTATAGCTCGGCGACCGAAAAAGGTCGTCAAGCTTTAAGTACGCTAGTACGGGTGCTACAGAAAACTCGCATAAACCGAAGCGAAGCGAGGGCGGGTCGGTAAATTTACTTCTTACTAAGGAGTGATCGAAATATAGTATATTTTTGAGTGCTATATGTTTATTCAACAGTATATAGTATGCGGAGCCAAAATATAGTACAATACTATATATTATAGTACGGTTGGCAACCCTAGACAATACACGGTAGCATCCAGCAGGTCTGACGATGGAGACGCAGGGTAGCCATAGGAACTCCTCAATTACACATGATAAACCCGTCGTGTTAGGGCTCGTTAGGATCATCTTGACGAGTACTTGTTGGCAGTGTAAAAAAAGACAGTCGGCAACAAAAGCTTGTCCCAGAAATGTTAAAAACGTATAGTCCTTCGTATTCTCGTGATGGTCGGTGCTCGTATGCAATAAATTACTGTCAAGTAAATAAGAGTTATCACTACGTTGACAATACGATAATATGTCACAGCCAATATTGTTTTACTGGGTAGAATAGACGTTTTTAATTTTACCTTACGAAATATTATGTCATAATATTGATAGTATGCTCGTTTTCGCCACGCTTGTGGAAGTTATACGTTAAACCAAAACCAACTGTCTGTTGTTTATAAATTCAAGTCACATGACCAGGGGTCGGATTTTTCATCGCATGGTGAGATGAAAGAAAACTGTGGAGTCGATATTAAAGCTAAATTTTAATTCATATTCATACTCATTCATTTAATTAAGAACGAAATTAAATTATAAATAAAATAAGTCATATGAGTAGAAATAAATTATATCGTAAAATAAAAATAAAATAAAATATTACTTTTATAATATGCTTTACCGCAACAAAGTAGTCTGAACCAAACAAAAGATTAACTAATTTGATATAGTTACAGGGTAAATGTAACCCTTTACCAAGCAAAAGGCTTAACACTTCCCAAATCTTACTACACAAATAATTTTAATTACATTCAGTAAGATTAGTTTTCGATTAACATTTTCGATCTGTCAACCTGCACAAGGGACAAAAGTATTACGGGACTAAGAAAATTGGTGAGTATGAGTATGAATATGAATTAAAATTTAGCTTTAATATCGACTCCACAGTTTTCATTCATCTCACCATGCGATGAAAAATCCGACCCCTGCACATGACTAAAGTGGAGGATGTAGGGGTTAATGTTTGTATTACACAAAGGAAATGAATACAAGAATAGAGTGTGTCCATGTCGCTCGTGGCTTGCGCCAACCACGACCTTTTTTTTTATTAGCCGCGCCTAAATTTATATTAAATATTACATGTTTACGTATGGATAATGTGTATTACGAGTATGTGATACATTTCCGTGGACTAAGGTCGATAATTTGATAGTAAACACAAACAAAGTTCTTGGAACTATCGCGGAAACTTTAAAGGTTTATTTACGAAATTTGGAGATTTTAAACATCGTTGCGTGAATGAAACAATGTTTTGGGATTTAGAGCAATTTTTTAACGTCTTTCAAAATATGATATACCTACTAGTGACTTGCTCTGGCTTCGGATCGATGATATCAAAATTAGACAGTTTCCGAGGGAATAACGATAGTCGGCTTCTAAGCGGATGGAGCTAGTATTTCGTACGTTAAATTCTTGCAAGATATCACATTATCATAGCTTGACAAAACCCTGTAAGTGCAATGTCGCATAAAGATAAGCTTACATCGCCCCTTAACTTGCAAGCGTTCAAGTAGGTCATCGGAATTTGTTTAGCGTAATCGGATTTTAGGCATAAGTCAGCTCACGTGCCGTCGACCAGCGTTATACAACACAAGTGTATTAAATTACATTTACGCAAATAAATATCTATTACATGAACAATGCGAGTCAGCAGTCTTCATCATCTATTATATTATAAACTATAAAAGTACTAACGTTAGCTTGAATTAGTTGTGAAATGTCATACAAACTAAGGCTGTATTCGAAATTGGCTTCGCGACATTGTAACCGCTCGATTTCTATGTTGGCTTTTCTTTCATCGTGGTAGTGGAACTGATCGATAGAAATATGACTTGACAAATTACGAATATAATATTACAAAGTTCATATTGCATACGAGGGGCGGCTGAAAAGTTCTAAGCCTAAGGTAGAAAAAAAATGTTCAGATTTTTTTTACTATTTTTATTTTTCAATTTAATCTCCCTCTAATTCAATGCATTTATTACATTTTTTAAATAATGCTTTTAGACCGTTAAAAAAATAAGTTTTATTTTGGCTGTCGAAATGTTCCTGTACAGCCGCCTTCATCTCTTCATCACTGCCAAATCGCTTTCCCCTTAAATCTTTCTTCAAATTGCTGAATAGAAAATAATCACTAGGGGCCAGATCTGGACTGTAAGGTGGATGATCAATTTCCTCGAAGCCAGTTTCCTTCAGAGCAAGCTTGGCAACACGAGCGGTGTGAACGGGGGCGTTGTCTTGCAAAAACAAAATGCCATTGCCCCTCGTACATCGTGTTAAGGCACATTTTTTTCTGTCTTCAAATCTTAAAGCTGTTATTTGATTAAAAATACGAAAAAATTGCGCTGAAACTTGTATGCTGACTAGGGGCAATGTATATGTCTAAGTTTTTAAAGTAGGAACCTACTATTCTATCTTACGAAATTAGAGTATTTCCGGGTAGAAAAGGCCGTGATTTTTGCAATTTCTTTTTAAACAATTAACATTTGTTAATGTTAATAATTTTCATTATTTCACGTTACATTAATTCGGAAGTAACTGACATAGGATTTTATTTTTCAATTTAAAATATTAGCAATGATGTCTTAATTGAAAGAGTAATGAAAGCCACTGATAAGAAAAATTGGGGTGTGCAAGCGTGATTTAGAAAAGGAATGGGATATACGGATCAGGTATTATCCTTGCGATAACCTTTCCTTGTGGTAGCAAAATCAGTCAAGTTCAAGAGTATGTCTGACCATGCTTAAGCCCGTACTAAAAAACTTATCTAAACTCCAATGATCGTCTCGAGATGCGTCAAAAATGACAGTGTTCTATGGTTTGACGTTTACTTTGACGTATCTTGTGACGGGCCTCTCAGCCAAGATGACTTTATTAATACGGGCCTTAGTGTAGGGTTCCAAAGCCGTTACAACACAAAAACTATCTCAAAAAACGCTCTAATTCGGAACCAGTGGACGCACAGCTTAAACAGACTAACGCAACATACTGAATTAATCATAGTAATTTCAAGATTTAGCTTTCTGCACAAACCCTAACCTTCCCCTTTTTCCAGCTGCTAATACCCACCACGACAGTCCTCCGCATCACCAAGGAGAAGGTGGCCCGCATCATCCCCAACGCCGTGGGCGTGTGTACGCGCGACGAGCGGCACGTGTTCGGCTCCCTCCTGTCCCGGGACTCGACCTACAAGCTCATGACGCACGTGTGGAAGGCCACAAGGACGCCGGAGCTGGCTGCGCCTTCACCACAGGTAAAATACGCGTCCTTTTTTTTCAAGTTATGTTGGTATAGGAAATGGCGGGAGGACTTGAACGGAGCGACGGAAACACGCGCTTAATAGGGATGAATGGCGGAAAAGAGGGGAGGACTTTGCCCGTCAGTGGGCCCCTAATACAAGCTAAAAAAAAGATGTAAAAAAGAAAAAAAGGGTCCTGGTTTTTTCTGCGAGAATTTGATATCCGTAGTCTACTAAAGCTCAATAATATGAAAGTATCACAAATTGTTTGTAGCTGACTATGGTAACATACTTTGTGTGTTGGTTAAGCAGATGATAGTAATATAATTGGTGTTTTAGAAGACTTTGGTAACAGAAGTGATTTTTTAGCTGACTTTGGTAATAGACGCTCTTAGGTGATTTAGCTAATGATGGAAATAGAATTGGTTTTAGCAGACTATAGCAACAGAAGATGTTCAGCTGACTGGGGTAACAAACGATGGTAGCTAGTTTAATGGTAATAAGAATTATTTTTTAACTGACTATGGTAACCGAAGTATAGCAGACAATGGTAACAGTAGTTGTTGGTACAACAGGAGCTGCGCTCATCTGAAGTGGAGCTGGATGCGTCAGAGTACTCGCCCGAGGAGGACAGCAGCAGCGCGGGCGGCGACGTGATCGATGCGCCCGCGCCGATCGCGCGCCGCGAGCCAGACGCCCTCATAGCAGCAGGTGACTATCTGACCGCCACGAATTTGACTGTTTATTTTATTTATTTATTAAGTTCGCCAACAGATATAACACCATTAACTTAATTTTAAAATTATATGTCTAGGGAAGAGTGACAGGGTGTTTACCCAATTACAGGCAAACTCAGCTTGCGTAAAACAATAGCATTTGTGCCGATGCGGCTCCATAACACACTTAACGATCTAAGTACTTACCTACTAGGTTACAAAAAGGAACTATAAAGTCGCAAGTAACCTTGCATAACATAACACAATTAATAAAATATGACAAAAACAAAAACACAAAACAAAACAATTAAGGGCTTAAATTTAAACTGCTTGGATATTTAACTATTTAACTACCTACTTAAGAGTATGGAATAATTTATCTATAAACAGTTTCTTAACAGTTCAGTTTCAGGGGACAATAGGTTACAAATTGCGTAGTTTTTGTAAAGCCCGATGATGTATGTATTAACGGTTTATGAATTGAGGGATGAAGCCGAGGCTGACGGAAGAATAATATAAAGTATCGCGGAGCATTTAAGTAGTAGTAACTTTCTATCTGATATTCAAAATCAAACATGCAACATAACACATCACAAATTTTAATTGAAAACATTAAAAGTAAAATAAAATAAAACATAAAGATATTTTCATAGTACCTAGCGATGTTAGCGAGACGTTGTGCTGTAATGTGAGGTACCTACGATTTTCTTTTG
>OZ014455.1:8287640-8475949 GCA_963966035.1 Acleris laterana
AAGTACCACTTTAATCAAGGATTGCATTGAAGTCTTGTGTGTGCCGCTGTGTCATATATATAATGCATGCATATGTGATGGAATTTTTCCTATCCAATTTAAGACGGCAAAAGTAGTTCCTCTACATAAAAAACACTCCAAAACGGATATAAATAACTACCGCCCTATTTCGCTGTTATCCGTTCTATCAAAAATTTTTGAAAAGGCGATTGCTACCAGGATTGTTGGTCATTTTGAAAAAAATAATTATTTCTGCTCGCAACAATTTGGTTTCAGACAAAATCGAAACGCTGTAATAGCCATTATTGAATTAGTTAGGCAAGTTATGACCAATCTTAATCAAAATCATAAATGTGCTGGTATATTCTGTGACCTTAGTAAGGCGTTTGATTGTGTGAATCATACAATATTATTAGACAAGTTACACTATTACGGGATTAGGGGATCTATATTAAAACTTCTTTCGTCTTATCTGACGGACAGAGCCCAATTTGTTCAAATGTCTGATATAGATAGGTCGGGGTGTATTGAATTTGTTAATTCTGCAAGAAAAACACTTGACTGTGGGGTCCCCCAAGGATCTATCCTTGGTCCCTTGCTATTTATTGTCTTTGTAAATGATTTACAATATAATATACCATATGGAACAGCCTACCTCTATGCCGACGATACAAGTATTATAGTTGAAAATCAAAATGCTTCAGTATTTGAGTTTCAAATTCGCAAGACTTGGGAGGAACTCACATACTGGTTTGAATGTAATGGACTTAAAATTAACATGAATAAAACATTATATTTCCCTTTTCTAAGACATACGAATAGCATGACTTACGACTTGCCCCTACCCATAGTAAAGGCTGATAACGTCAGGTTTCTAGGTGTCGAACTAGACACACAGATGCGTTGGTCAAGCCACATAAGCCTGCTAAGAAGAAGATTGGCCAGCGCCTGTTACACTTTAAAAAATTTATCAAAAATATTGACCTCTTCTGTACTTAAAACGGTTTACTTTGCATATTTTGAGAGTTTAATAAGGTATGGTCTTGAGGTTTGGGGTAATAGTACTGATGTGAATCATGTTCTAATATTGCAAAAAAAGGCTCTTAGGCATGTCGAAAAGGCAAAACCTCTAGAACATTGCCGTCCACTTTTTGTGAAGCACGGCATACTAACCGTGATATCACTTTACATATATTTAGTTTGCATTTTTGTTTATAAAAATAAATCCAGTTTTGCATGCAGTACTAACAACAGACCACGAAGGTTATGTAAAAATAATTTTGACATTCAGTTACCAGAATCTAAAAATTATGTGAATTATAAAAGAAGCCTTGAATATAATGGTATAAAAATTTATAACTTTTTAAACGAGGACATAAAGCAATGTAATAATATAAATGACTTTTCTAAGAAATTAAAATCCTACTTGATTACTCGACCATTTTATAAGATACATGAATATTTTGATAAATTGTATGAATAAATAATAGTAGCTTTTAAGTTAGATTAAGATTTTGCATGCCAAATGTGGCAGAGCATACCTTCTTGTACTGAAATTCTACTGACATGTATATTATATTTAAAACACCTGTGTATGTTCTTGCAAATAAATAATTTCAAATTTCAAATTATTTATGATACTAATTTTGGTCAGTTGGACAAAGCAGTTGGACCACTGCCCCGTCACTGATTTCTTTAACCCTTTGAACGCCTACCACGCCATCGACACTTTTAGTGGTCACAGATCTGAGTATTTGTGACCTAAGGTTGACATTAGCTCTGGTTTTCAGCTGTCATTGGCGTGTGAGGACGACGTTTGTAACAAGTCAAATGCTTTCAAAGGGTTAAAAATACCCTTCATTATCCGTGGTTCACCTGGGCCTGTATTATGGTTGTTATCGCGGTAGATAAAGTACGCGTCACTCTCGCATTTTCTTGGAAAGGAAAACGTAGTTTTAACATGATATCTCGGGTGCAGACTCGTGGTCACCCCAGTTTGTCACCCCAGTGCCTTTCGACGGAGCCCTGCCTATGGCATCTTAAGATACCTAACGAACCTAACCTACCTACTTTTGCGGAATAAAAATTATTTCTGACGAATAACAGACTAAAGCGAATAGCACTGGGGTGACAAACTGGTGTGACCACGAGTCATCCGCTGATATCTCCAACATGTAAAAAAATCGGACTCTGTTTAAGGGGAGAGAAAAGTTACCGCATTTTGTAATTTTTAGCTTTACAATCCTCTTAAACATTAATTTTCATACCTATCTCGCAACACTTGTCAAACTAGCGTAAATAAAAAAACTACTATAGAACCTAATGAATTACATCCGAAATAAAACCATTCTGATTTTCAATCAAATTTATTAATACCTGTAATTTTGAATAAAGCTTAAAAACTAAAATATCACTGGATGTGTGAATCCGTAAGGGCAAGTGTAAATACTGACTACGAAAATAAACTAATACTTAAAAAAGGTGTTGTTTATGTAAGAGATTGCCCCCTTATTTAACTCATACCTACGTAATTAAATCGCCAATTCCCTTCTGGTCGAGCGTAACATGACGACGTCGCGTGTTTGATATGTATGCAAAAACATACGATTGTACGGCTCGGCCGGAGAGCGGTATGCCGAGGGAAACGACTTAAAGTATTAAAGAGACTTGTGTAACGGAAGAGAGCTAATAACGTGCTCAGAAGGTGTTAGTACATTTTGTTATTGCAGTCCAGACGTGTATTAACTCGGGGCACGTTCTAAGGATTTGATATCGATAATAAAAGTATGTGGAGTTAATTTCATGTAAAACGAGACAATTTACTGTCAGTGCCAGTCATATTCTAGAGTCAATAATATTTAAGGTAACATTCCGATATCTTCAAGTCCATAATAATTAAAAGAGCATATTGAGCGTGTAGCCACATCGAGTGCATTTCACTTCAGTTAGTGTTAACTAAACACTCTACAAAATGTCTGAGTCCAGCAAGGTGTGTGAGACCCTAGGGTTGAGCGAAGACGACTTGGATGCGCTATCGGTGGCCCTGGGCATACCTAGCGCTCAAGATGTCGTCGGCCTTAAGGTCTCCACAGAGTTCTGGGACAGCATACCGACGATGCGTCGGTTTATTGAGCATCAGGGGTTCAACCCTGCTAAGGTTGCACAAGCGTTCGTCGCTCGTGCGGGGGACAATCTCGGCACCCCGAAAACCCACAAAGTTGGGGAGGATTCTTTCACTCTCTACCAGAAAGCTCACCCTCCAACGGACCTGACTTTCCTCATCACGCTATTTCTAGAACGTGGAAACAATGTAGCCAAGATGACAGGCAAGACTGAGACTGACGCGGAAAAACTGATAGAGCATAAGACTGCTCAGTATGGGATCCCGAAACCACTTAAGAAGGAAAAGGTGACCTTAGCCCCGGACACAGTGACCCTATCCAGACTGGCACAAACATTCTGCAGTGCCACTGCCTCTCATTTTAGGCAAAAGCACCCGCGGAAAGATCGGCCTCCGATTCATGGCTGGTACACGGTTGCCCGTGCTAATGGAGCACACCGTCTTTCCGGGGTTGATCCCAACTGAACACAAGAACATAACTAAACTGTGGAATGGTCTGTCGCCTGCGGTATTTCCGGACCGTTACGACCTTCAAACCTTCAAGAAAAGAGCGTACTCTCATTTGAAAGGCCGGCAACGCACCTGTGACTCCTCTGGTGCTGCAGGTGTCTATGGGTGACGGTAATCGCTTTCCATCAGGCGATCCGTCAGCTCGTTTGCCTTCCTATACCATAAAAAAAAAAAAAAAATAATAATAATTTTAAGTGCATAATGTTAATCTATATGGCAACCTTTATTACCCACAAATATGGGAAAAATATTAATTGTTTACCATGAAAAGGTTTTCAAAAATGGAAAAACTATAGAGGTTAATATGTAGAGATAATAAATAATATCTATTAATGTTGAATAACATCTTAATCTTGAAAAAAAAACCGAGTAAATATTTTGCTACAATCCTTTAGCACTCGTGCCCCGAGTTAGCACACGTCTGTTGCAGTCATATTTGTATACAATAATCGCTTTTATTTTAATTAATAAAAAAAATAGGTGACATTAGCACCGTCAGCCCCTAATATGCAATGTAAAATAAGATTAATTATAATTACTCCCTAGGTTTCCCTAGCTTACCTAGTCTAATTACTAGTAAACATCCTACATTTTGGTAACAATAATAGAAGTTTTATAGATGTGAATGAAGTAATAATGCGACCAATCTGTAGGCCTTTCACCTTGATCATAACATCCTACAAGCAACATCACAACAACCTATATTGAAATTCTTTCTAAACCGTATTCAACATAATACTATGAAAGTATTAACAATTTAGAAATCAATGCTTCAACTTGAAGTTCATGTTTCGCTTAGATAGCTTTCTGTGAGTGCTATTATCGCCCCGGACGCGACACTGTTCTCGTTTCTGCATGCGCTTGAAGTACCAAGCCGCAGTGCTGGGACTGGTGTCGCCATAGACTTCGTGTTCAAGTCTCTTCCTAGCCTCCGTGCGTTGAAGAGCCCGCTTCTCATACCACGTCGAATCTTTCTCTTTCCGCTTGCCCTTGTCTTGCTTGGTCATTGTACTCTTGCGAGTAACGGTATCTAAAGTTTGAGTTGATTTTATATTGTCGTTTGCCTCTGAGAATTGGTCGATGTAAGAATTACGTTCAAAGTCGCGGCTGAGGACGTTTTTGTCAGGGTTCTTAAGAATAAAGTCATTTTCTTGGGAAGAGGTTACAGAATATTCATCAAAATCTTTCATGTAGCTGCTCTTAATTTCCCATTGTTCATATTTGTCCTTCCTTTTCTGCTTTTTATGCGAATGCTGGCGATCGTGTTTTTTTCTCTCTAGCTTGTGCTTTGGTGCCATATATCTGTCATCTTTTTTAAACTCTTCTTCACTGACAGAAATCTCTACTGGTGTATCTAACTTCTTTGGTTTTTTCTTACGGAAATCTCTTCTCTTCTCGTTTACCTCAAGGCTATCTCTCTTGACGGTTTGTTTTGTGTCGTTATCTTTATCTGATCGCAGTGAATCTGCGTATGTTATCTTCTTTTCAGGGGCAGGTGTTTTATCACTTATGTCATCCTCTAATATATCTGACGTTAAACTGATTGTTTTGTTAATTTCATTTAGTTCTGGAGCTATTTCTGGGTTTTGTTTACTAGTTACATCACCCTTTTTTAGTTCAGAATTGTACAGTTTTATGTCTTTGATAGTTTGTTCTTTTTCATTTTTTAGCCTTCTAGCAACTGCTTCATCTAACCAGCTCTTATTTTGCATGTACACATGTTTAAGTTTGTTAACATCTTGTATGAACCTTTTTTCATAATCTGGTTGAACAATGTGGTTTTCAAATTTTTCAGAGTCGTTTTCATTATCAACACATTTGGTAAGTTTGTTGGCGTTTTTATTGCTCAAAGGTTCTTCGAAAATTTTCTTGCATCGCGGTTGTTTGATAGAAGTCTTGTCGGATTGCGATTTTCGCTGTTGCGTTTGTACATTATGTAAGACCGTCAGTTCTTTCAGCTTGTTCCGTAAGTAAGCATTTTCTTCTTGAAGTTTGTAGAGGTTTGATAAGATTTTGTTGACTGAAGGAATGGTGTGCATCGAGCAGTCGTCCCGGACGCCCCACATGTGGCCGATGGCGACGCCGGCGGCGGTGATGACGCTGCCTAGTACGATTATGTTGAGGACTGTACTCAGCCTCTTATTTCTCCGATGCACGTAGGTCTTAAGTTTCCCGCTGCTGTCTCCTAGCAGGTCGTCGTGGCTCCTCGCGGATTCATTGAATTCATTATTACTATTGTCGGGATATGGGTTGACCGAAAAATATTGGGGTATATGAGCTTCTGTTGGACGGTTCTCTTCTTCTGGCGGTGGCGTTTCGCAAGTGATTTCACATGGCATCGATTCTGGTTCACTGTCAGTGATGACAGATATGCCGTCAGTGTCCTCATCTTTGTCGATAATCTCTGCTGGCTCTCTGAAGCAAAAATACAATAAACATATATTCCACAATGTTAGGTTTTAATTTAGTGAGCATATAGGGTTTTAAAAACGGGGAAAAATGTAATATTTCCTCAACTACGAGATAAAAAATCCGAGAGGGAGTCCACAGCTTAACATTAACAATATGATTGAGATATAGAAGCAAGATGGGCTAAAATAAAGTGGAATAGAGGCACCGGACCGTTATAAGTAGGTCCTGTCGTGCTATAACTTAACTTTGTCGTTCTATAACTTAACTTAAAGTTGACTTCTAAGCAACATACTGAGTTACTGAAACGCGAAAAAAAACCGGTCAAGTGCGAGTCGGCCTCGCACACCGAGAATACCTTTTTTAAGATTGACAACTAGAATCACGTTCGGCGAAATGCTTATTAGTTTTATAAACTTTATTTCGTGTGGAATAAGATTCCGGTCAGGTTGACTTGCCTAAATTTTAACACATTTTTATAAACAGTGAAATTCGACAACTTAATTTCATTTTTACCGTTAAATATAAATAAATAAGTATCGGTTCCGTATTTGCTGTGAAAAACAGCTGTGACATACCTACTGACAGACATACAAACAAAGACCGAATTTTTACCATATGGATTTTTAACCATTTTGGTAAGAAACCCTGAAAACGACGTCCCATGTTTTAAGTAGGGCATATGTTGAAAAATGCCTGAGAGAACCTTCTGTGTAACGTTCAATAGGTACATTTATTTTATTTGGCTTATAATAAATTACGTGAGCTCATAATACTCAAGGAAATATTACGGTGTAGTGTTATGTTATGATATGATACGCGTAAGAAAAACAAATGATAAGGATATGTACCAAGTACTTTATCAATGCTAAGTAAGTCAATGTTAGCGAGAAAGTAGGTGATGTTTTGAAAACTCGAATTAAATTGTCGTCCGAGAAACTCCTTTGCCTATCACTTTTGAATCCTCACCTCTTAAAAATAGAGTCGAAAAGGGTGTAGCAGAATCAGGACAAACTGAAGTCTTTATTTTTAACCGAAAGGCATAACAATGGTATAGGTATTTGGCGAGTAAGTAGGTATTTAGAATTTATTTAGTTTTATTTACTTAACAGTTGCAAATATCTCTTTGTGTACGTGTAAGACAGTTTTAAACCAAAACAAAGGCCTACAGGTCATTCACTGTTATTTGGCACCATTCCAATGTAGACATTGAGTGAACCAAAAAAACATGTGGTAGGATTGTTTGTAGGGAATGTTTGATCAGACATTGAAAGAAGTTAAACGATTATAATACCTGCTGTTTTGTTATATTTCACGAACTTTTGGAAATAAGTATTCTATGTTTGCTTAGTGTAGTGGGGAGGGCAAATTCTTTATACTCTTCATATTCTTCTAATTTGTCACTTTCGGCTTAAGTCAGTATGCGTAATGTTCCTACAGTCGAGAAGAATATTTTGTATATTCTTTGGGGTAATATTAATCCATGAAAAACGAGTGACCGATTCAAAATATGAGGTAGGTTTAGGTCATGTTAGTCCTTCAGCCGGCCCGAAGGGTCAAAACTCTCAGAAACAAGCGGAGCTCCGTCGACTTTGTTAAATTTGATATTCAATTAGAAATTAAAATAAAATTCATAAACGTAATATTGTAAAATAATAACTAAACGAACAGTGATAAAATATGTGGGACGGCATAAAGTGACCAGTTGAGGAAAGCGACCAGTAAAGGAAAATGACGAATTAGGGAAACTGACGAGTTAAATATTTTCACATAATTGACGAGTTTCAAAAGTGACCATTTAATGAAAACGACAGTCTCTTAATTTTCGACCTTAAAAAGGTATTTTTTTTAAACAACGCATATAGCAGCATCTGTTGACTAGGAAACCCTTCCTACACGCGTCAAGTACCTATACCAAACAACAAACAACATGTTATTTTTGCATTCGCAAATCTGAACAGAATTCCATTAAACTTTCTAAGTAAGGCGTTTATTTATTGTAAACAGTTCTCTTAAAAAGCGTTCCAGGACATTTCCACTGATAATAGAGCAGTTGTAGAAGCTTGTGCCGGGTCCGTCCGGATCGCTACCACCATTCTTATCCTTTAACCTACCGCCAAGCAGCAGCGGTCGCATTATTGTGTTCCGGCGTAGGGATAAAACAACCGGTAACATTACTTTCCAACCATTCTATCTTAGTCCTCAGAGTTTGCGACTCATTTGCTGCCTTAAGATTGTAGTCTTGAGAATGTGAATGCGTCTCAGATCCCACCAACCATTTAAATAATTTACCAAATAAACATTTCAAGGGAATTTTATTCCTTTGGACCTTGTGCAGGGTCCGTCCCGATCGCTACTATCTTATTTTTGAACCTACTGCCAATCAGCAGTGTTCACATTGTTGTGTTCCAGTGTGGGGATTAGACCGCCAGTTAATTTACTTTACTAATTAGTGGCATTCCATCTTATTCCGCAGGGTTGGCAACTCAACTTCTAAATAATAAAAATATCGATAAATACGATTATCATCCCTAGTCTGATATTTGTTTTATGGCTACAACCGGGCGGGCTCAGCGTGTGAGTGTCGATTTTGTATTTCACATGGCGTTGAAAAGGTTAAGAAGCTAAAACATTTAGATATCAATGTAAGGTCCATCTCCGGCCATTAAGCCATTCAAAGAAACGGGAGCTTCACGAATCAGGCCGAAACCTGGGCTAAACCCATTCGCGTCAAAAATATAATTAAAAACGTTCGTGAGCGTGTTAGGCGAAATCCAGCCCAAAATGCAAGTAAACTCGTTAAAGATTTGAAAATATCCCGATGATACGACATGACCTTGCATTGAAGGTCTACAAAAAGCAAAATAATCACGGATTAACAGATGCCCAGAAAAAAGCTAGAATAAAAAATGCAGTGATTTGCATGCCAGTGATGAAATTATTTTTTCCGATGAAAAGATGTTCTAATTGCAAGAGTCACAATCAACAAAACGATCGTGTTTATGGCGCTTTATTGCGGGACATTCCAGTGGACAAATTAGCCGTATAACGGTTTCAAAGTGCGACACCTGTCATGGTATATCGGTGCGATATCGCGTGGAGGCAAGCTAACACTGCTGTTCATTGATCAGGGGGTCAAAATTATTAATCAAGACTACTATATTCAGAACGTGTTGCAAGGCCATATTCTAGAAAATGTCCGAAAATTTTATGGAAACAACCATTATTGCTTTCACTGAAATAGTGCCCCATCTCACAAGGCTAAACGTACTCAAGATTGGTGTCCAACAAATTTGACGCAATTTATACCTTGGCATCGGCCGGCATTTTCACCAGACTTGAGTGCTTTACTTTCTATATGGGGATATATGCTTAGCATGATTGGAAGCACACGGGGTATGAATTTAAAATCATTTAAGAATTGGTTGGTTCAAGATATGGGTAGCCATATAAGGTAGGGCGTGCCGCGTGTAATATAAATAATTAATTCTATAGTAGAAAGCGTAAAGTTATACAAGTTAAAGGAGAGCGATTTGAGCTAAAGAATTAATTTTGTGAATATAGAGTATGCTTAAAATAAAAACATGTTCAATATTGAAATTCAAAGTTTTATTTTAATTAAATGGCTATTTTAAACAGGGACACAATCTGCCCAACTCTTTACTTGTAGTATAAGACGGTATTACTTGCCAAATTTGGCGTGGTCAACAAAAAGTACGATTTTGGATTCCCTAGTGTCGAAATATACTTTTTTTGTGGCATAAATGTATCTTTTTTAACCTTATCTTAGAAGTTTGATTTTTTTACAGCTCCAAGGGACATACATATATGGGGTTACATGGGGTTTTACTCGATACCTTCACACATTCCCGGGATAAAGGGTCTTGACAGACAGATGGACAGACGGACAACAAAGTGATCCGTTTTTTCCTTTATCTATTCCCTAAAAAGTAGTGGAGTTTTTAAGGTGACCTATCAGGGGAGGAAAACGTTCAGTGTAGGTAGAGTGTAAAACTAGTAGACTTGTATATTTATTGTAAAAAATTGATGCGTATTTAAGTATGATAAACTTTGTAGTTTTTGAGTTAAAATATTTTTTAAATAATCAAAATACCACAACCTGGGAAATAAAACCCATGGTAGGTAACTGTTTGACCAACTTTAAATGGCAGTAAGGATACATTTTACCTGTAATGTAATGGGCTGATTATATCTAAAAAATTTACATATCATATCTCTTTTGTCACTTCAATAGTTAGTCCACATTTTATTTATTAATATGGATCTTGTTAGCTGAATCAATAATTTAATAGTTATATAGTAATATACTTTTTAATATAATATCCTGGAATCTCTGCATGAGGTATTTAACCCTCCTTGTATGCTCTTTTTTTACCTTGGTATTTTTGTCACCTTAACCATATGAGAATAGGTATTACTTTACTTTTTACCTAGTGTCTGGGTAATGCACCAAGGTGGAGATCATTTTGGCTGACAGATTTTAGGTACCTACACTCTACACTGTCTCTCTTTTTTTTAACACAGACCTACAGGGTCCAAACAGTGAACACCACATATTTAAAAAAGAAGCTTCATGAAAAATATTTGCACTGGACATTTGGATTTACGAAGTTAGTGACATACAAACAACCAAACTCAATGATAAAATTGTAAAGTGCCTACTTGAATCGTACACACACCGTACAGTCGCAATATTGATTCCTTACGAGAGTTACGAGTCAAGGTCGACCTGGCCCTGGGCAATTGTACGTGTTATGTATCTACTAGGTTGGTAGGTATAATAGCAATCTTTTTTTTACGAAATATGTACAATTTGAGTTTATTATCTGACTGTTTCTTACCCTTTCTCTTTGAGACTGTCGCAGTTCTCTAAAGCCTCTTCTGCAAAGACAGGAGCATCTTCCAACAAAGTCCAACTCTCTCCTGAATCAGAATCACTATGATCGATGTTTGCCCCGTCCATCTGTGTAACTGAAACAACATAAAACAGAAAAATACTTACACATGTAACAATATCAGCTAAGTCACAAGTACGCAAAACAACAACAAATACGCCGAAACTGTACACACCTTTGCGCACTGTCACTAAGAATTTTTAAATCCAAAAAACAAATGTAGGGGCTCCGGTTTCACTAGAATTTTTACTTTACAAAAATATAAGCAAACGACATTTTTATAAATTTTTTTGTTTAAAAATACGTCACTTCGACACGATTCTGTTTTGTTTTGATTGATTTGTTTGAGTTCAGCAATCCAGCAACTCCCATTCGACATTCAGTTATACCTAGTATACATTTATTTAGTGAGTGAATGAAGTAAATACGCAATTGCGCAAGAGGAGATGAGAGCTATCGGATTGGATGAGAGATTACGAAAATGAATGGTTCACAGGTAAGATAGAAATCATAAAATAGGTACTACCGCTCACTCCTTAAGGTGGATTCACAATGAAACTCTGCACGCGATAAAGTTGTTAAAAAAGAATCATGTTCTTAATTTCACTTCCAACAGCAGTGGCACTAAAATTATACTAATTATGTTTGGTTGAAATAAATTAAACACATGTTTCCCTACTAGCCACATAATAGTAGCAATCAACTTTGCACTGTCACCATTTTTAACCTGTGAATAAATAAGTCCCTATACGCAAAAACGCTTCTTCAACGTGCGTTAAAAACGTTGTTTAACTACAAAATTAAATTACCTATATGCATGAATTTAATCAAAATCAGTAATTTTTTACGAAATGCCATTTTTTGCCCTGGGTGGTATATGTCCAAGGAAGGTACCAATTTATACCCACGTTAAAAATTACATCAGTGCGAATAAGGAGTTTCCTCCGACACATTTATGCATACATCATAACATAATAGTTAATAACTATAATAAATATTAGGGGACAATGCCAAATTCCCCTAGTCCTAAACCAAACCCTAGGCACAAAAACATAGGTACCTATAAATAATCACGACATATTATAAACGTATATGATTATTGATCAGTTACTTAGACAATATTGATTGACTGACGTGAAACTTTAAAGACCACTTTTCCATTAAAAATCGTATCTTGAGTCATTGTGACATTTGAATTTGACAGATAAGGACAAGGCATGAGGCATGCATGAGGCCCTACTTTGAAAATCGAAGTTCGAAGTTACGTTAGCTCTATCTCTTTCTCTCGACTTAATCTCGAATGACGAGTGACAGAGATGGAGCTAACGTAACTTCGAACTACGATTTTCAAAGTAGGTCCTATGGTTTAGCTACCGAAGGTTATTCCACGAATATAACGGCATATCGTTACTACTTTAGAAAAAACTCTTATCTGATATATCGAGATGTATGAGCTTGAACTTAAAAAAAATCACGTTTTAGTTTAAAATCGTACGGCACGAAATATGAGAGGTTTTTAGAATATGATAGTAATGAGTAAAGTTGACATAATGACGATATGTATGTCATCCATCAACGCCAATTTGCCAATGCTATAGTTAAACTGACAAGACACGGACTTGGATTGGGACTTGATTTCTGCAAGATTGTCCCCTGCGCCTGCCTGATATTTATTTTATTTTATATCTGAAATTGAAAAAACGGGGAGGTCTAAGCCCTGCAGTGGGAAAGGGTTCGGTTTTCCTGTAATGTAAAAAAAATGAGCTATAGGTACTCATATTGTGATTATTTTTAAATTTTAGGCGCATTCGTTTTTGAGATCAGGGGAGGGGGATGGTCAATTTTCGTCTTCTTTCATGAATAAAATCAAGACTATTTATTTTACAATAAAAACAGAATGTGACAGTAGGGTTTGCATTTTTTTTTATTTACTAATTTCCCCCTAAAATATTTATTATATATTATTTATGAATACATCTATTTACTTTGCACATGTGTTTGGTTTATAGGATAACACCATCCTACCAAATTTAACCTGATTTGGTCCAGTAGATCCTGAGTAAATTGGCTGTGGCACACGCACGAGTGATCCTATAAGGGTTCCGGTTCCGTTTTTATTTTTTTGTTCAGAACCCTAAAATGGACTTTATGCTAGTGAAACAAGGCTCGCATAGATAACCAGTGTGTTGTTTGTACTTTGCTTCTAGGATCTTAAACGTCATTTTCACTAACACCCAGTTTTACAAACATTTATTAACAAGTATGTACCGTTAGGATATCTGTTCTCTTTTTAAATTAACCAAGGTACAAAACTGGAAAATGATGAGAGGTCGTGATTTAGTTTAATCGGGTCCATATTGACTCACATAAAATTCTTATTTCTATTTTTTGATTTCCTACCGATTTGTATTCATAAAAATCACTCTTCATAATTTTTTTCCTCATACATTTTTGTTCATATTTTTTAAGTCATAATTATCGCAATTCATAACGCATTTTTTTTAAGAAACTGTTAATTTTTAAGAATTTTTATAAATCTAACCTAACCTAACCTAACCTTAATACACGTAAGATATTTAAGAAACTGTGAAAAGTGTACGGCTTCATTAATATTGGCGTTATGAATTCAGATGTTTATGAGTTCCGATCATTAGTACTAAAATAAATTATGAAGAGTATGAAGAGTGATCTTTATGATGTAAAATGGTATGAGAAACATTTTCGGACTTCCGATAATAGGACTTCAAAAGTTATGTGAGTAGATACGCACCCAGTTTAATCACCTAGGCGAAATTGTCTTTTAATACTTAGGTATAGTATAAATAATAGGTATAGAAAAAAAACTTTAAAACAAACTGAAATTAAAATGCCAGTATGCTTGATTCATAATTTAATAATTATCTAAACGTTTTATTGGAATGTTACTCTTCATACTGTTTCATGCTAGGGTCTTCGATGGAATATGTTTTATCACACGTGAATGAAATGGTCACGGCATATCTAACACCTGATGTCACTTTCTCAACATAGTGCAAGTTTTCTGCACCACTAGTAAACATGCTAAGTCTGCCTTTCCTGGGTTCCACGGTTCTGTTGTATTTTTCATCTACAAACACAAATCTTCCTCCCTTAAAGTCAATATTGTAGTCTCCTAAATACAACAATGTGGTGTAGTGGAATGATTTGTAAGTCTCCTGAAAGAAAAAAAGAAAACATTGTCAGTAGGTACTTAAAAAGGCAATTAGATCTGAAATAACTCTATTACTGAAACTCATAGAAGCAATATTATACAGACTGATTCGACACAAACAAAATTTGGCGCGAAAGAGTTTGATTCAGTTGAACTGTTGGAAGAAGTTGCTCAGGATCGAGGGAGCTGGAATTCCCTTCTACAATTTCTAGGGACATAGGCTGAGGGATAAATAGATTTCATCACTATCATCATCACCAATAGGATATAAAATGATTTGCCTACTACATTGAATTTAGCCGTTCCTTACACTGTCTGGAACTTAGCATAATATTTTAACACTTCATAATATATTATTATGTATGGCCATACATTATATATGGCCTATGGACAGCAATATGACAAATCATGTAAAAACTTAAATGTGATTTTTGGCCCCATAATTAGAATTTACAAATAGGACACCAATTTTGACAACCAATCAAAAAGTCCTTGATCAATTTTGTAGTTAGTTATGTAAAATAAAATTAATATGCTCAAATCATTTCATTTAGTAAGGATTAAAAAATAACACATCTATACAAAATAACTATATTTTGTATAGATGTATGAACACTCTGTATTTAAATTCTTATAAAATAAAAGGTCCATTTTCAACAGTAGTTTTACCATTAAGACTGCACCGAGCATATGCCAGATTTACAGGCATAATCTAAAGGATTTTCTTGAAATTGGTTGGTAGGTTTATTTACTACAAATGAAAACACAACTTATAGGGTATATCACATAGTTTAATAACAATTCACCTTCGAGTTATCAACTTAATGGAAAAAGGTGGCCACCTTTTCCCATTAAGCTGACTACTCAAAGGGTAATTGTTTTTAAAGTTTGTTAAATATCCCACAAATTGTGTGTTTACTTGCGCTACAAAAACGTATCGTCTGATTGCAAGGAAATTCTTTAGTTAATTAGAAAACACAATAAAAGTAATGAGGGCGCCACTGGGCGCTCGACGTTTGTTCGGTGCAGTCTTAATGTCCATGTATAAAATAACTAGAAATAAAATTGGTCAAGAACTTTTTGATTGGTAGCCTAATTTGATAAGACACATTTGTAGGAAACTTAGCAATGCAAGCTTTTCTAATAATGTGGACACCATTGTAAGTTATCAATAAAATAAACTCTTATCATACTTTGTCAACATGAGGATGCCAATATTCATCATGCACTGTTACTGCCTCTTTGGCACTAATTTCTGAGAAGAATGTGGGATGTGTTAAATATATTCTATCAGGAATTACTCCAAAGTGATGAGCCACACTATACTTAATCTTCTCTTTTACTACCTGCAATAAGAAAATATAACATATTATGTATGTGTTAGGTTGATTCACAAGTGGATGAATGGGTGAAAGATAATCTGATTTGTTACTATACTGCTAGAATCATTCGCGTATTGAGCTTAAGAATAATAGCAAAAACACTTTAATAGCAAAATAATCATTACATTATTAAGTGTTTTTTTGCAGTAAGCAGTAATGATATGCGAGTCCCACTTTTAAACCATAATTTAAAAAGAGCAGTGTTACAAGTTTAAAGCATATTGTCTTTCTGTGGTATTGTAACTCACAAACGGATCAACCGATCCAGACATAATTTTTCTTGAAATAAAAGCTAGTTTAATCAGCATGGCTCTTAGCTAGGTTTTATGGTTTTTTTTTGTTGGGTCATTAAAACCCACCCACTGACCAATAGACAGACTGACAGGCTGCATGGGATGCATCTACCTGTCAGAATCAGAGACATATAACTTTCTCATTGTAACTTATAACTGCATCTATCTCTTGCACTGTGTTGGTCTATCGGAGCCTTAACATATATAAGCTCTGAAAGTAGGGGTTGCCATTATATGAGCCATTATAAATTATGGGGTTTTATCTATTTAATATGCATAAATAGTTCGGCACATAGGTAATCCATATCATGGATTAAAATATAAGACACTTTATCTCAGAAAATAATAGTTTATATGGTAAGTCATAATAGATAATGGGCAAGCTAAAGTGAGGAAATAATTTAAACTTCTATATTAAAATACCTTGTACACATTGAAATCACTTTCATCAAACACTTTCTTCATGTTTGGCAATTTATAAAAATTCACAAAACGTTGTCCTTGGGACAAAGCCCCACTGTGAAGGTCCAGTATAGACGCTCCACCGGAGGAACCACCATGCTTCAGGCCTTTCTTGGCTATGACCAACAGTCTATCAGCCTCTATATCTGAGATCACCATGTCGGTGACGAATCTTTTACAATTTTTAGGAAAACAACCTTCATATTTGTCAATTTCCTTTAAATAAGAAGGAGAACAGTCCACAATTTGACCTTTTCCGGGTAGATTCTCAGATTGCTTGGCGAATATTTTATTTTTTTCTTCTTTAGACGAAAAGTAAACTATTAACAGTAGAGAAAATATAACAACGGTGCGGGATATAACCCGTAGTGGTATACTGCGGTTGGTCGATCTGAAATGTTTAAATAAAATATATCAACGTAAATCACAGTATTTATAAGGCATGTCATGAGAAAGCATACTAACTCAGGTTTTAATACTTCTTTTTCAGGTTTTTCACAATTTTTATCATCTTGAGTCTGTTCATCTTTGGTTACATTACGTTTTTTTATTTCCTGCATATTAATCTAATTCAAAAATTAAAGTCTAGGATATTGTTTCTTACACGTTTTCAGAAACATACAAGCTTTTTATTTTGGAAATTGCCTACTGAAATCATAGAATATTACTTGACAATTTTGGCCTTCAAGTGAAGTGAAGTTTCAGCAGAAAAGTCACAGACAATAAAAATGACAAACACTAAATTATAAAGATGTATTCATATGCACCGTTCCTGGCGAGAAAATCAACGCAAGACTATTTACCGCTCGTTGCGTTATTTCCGCGTGATTTATAGAAATCACGCTGTATTTGCATGTAAATTCCCTTCGGACAGGGAACCCTAAAAAACAACATGTACTATCAGGCCAATGGAACCCTGAGCCTCCATTTACTGCGTCATTAAAAGTTCGCGAACTTACTCGGCTCGCGTCGGTGACACACGTTGAAGCTTGCTCACACTTCAAACGCAAAAATTAAATGTCATCGACAAAGGTAGCTTTTTAATTATTAAGGATCATCACATTTTTAAAACAACACATTTTAGGTTTAAACTAGAATTTCTAAACAAAAATAAACAATTAACACAATTATGTCAAACACCTCACCCACAGACAGCCAAAAGATCGTGGCTCGCTACTCGCGGCGGTGATAGACATGCGTACGAGCCAAGACGGGCTATGATCAAAATTCAAACATGATGGATCGCCGACGAATAAAATTTACTCGGCGGTTTTTAAGTACACGTACTTCTGATGACACGGGCGAGTGAGCTCGCCGAGTCACAAGTAGGTACGCTTACTTACTCGCCCGTCTATCACCCCTTTTAAATAATTTTAGTGGGTAGGTAGGTATAAATAATATCTCAGGAACCAAGACTTGAAGAAGGAGTAAGGCAGCGTATGTTGCAGTATTTAATTTATTATAAGAAAGATATATAAAGCATACAACATTGACAGACATCTATTCTTGAAGTACATTGTCAGAAAAGAACCAAAGACAACACCCACCCTCAAGAATAGATCCATTATTTTAACTAAGAATCTATTAACTCATTTTAAATTACTCTACTCGTACTTGAGTTTCAATGTGTAACGTTATACGTTCTACTGTTATATAACATCTATAACAATAGATTTTCATAACGTTACATTAACATAGAACATGATAGAAAACATCCGCATATTTTTGATTGCTGGACTATCCCACCCTCAATCAATAAATGTTAAATATAAATATGTGTAACTATCTAAATTTAAGTTAACCCTAAAAATCCTCTCAACTTCTCAAAACTTTGTCGACACAAAGGTTTAGTCAATATATCTGCTAACTGTACACTCGTATGAACATACTGAATGTTGACAACACCTTGACTAATCTTTTCATTTATAAAATGATATTTAATATCTAGATGTTTCATCTTTTTTAGCTGTTCATGCGAATTGCAAGCTTTGATAGCGGACTGGTTGTCCTCATAGACAGTTACGTTATAATTGTCATGAATTTTCAATTCAGATAACAGATTTCTTAACCAACAAACATCACTAATACAATGCGTGAGAGACACGTACTCAGCCTCGCACGAAGAAAGTGCGACTGTCGCTTGTTTTTTTGAACTCCAAGATACCAAGTTACCATAGATTTGTAGACAAAAACCCGACGTTGACTTTCTGTCCAGAATATCATCTCCCCAGCTTGCGTCAGCATAAGCAGTTAACAATTTATTATCGGCATTTCTTTTATACACCAGTTTTAAATCTATAGTACCCTGTATGTATCTGACAATTCGTTTAAGACAAGTCCAAAGTTCTTTACTAGCACAGTTTTGAAATCGCGACAAGTAAGTTACACTGGCACACAAATCAGGTCTAGTGCCTATCATGGCGTACATAATACAACCTATCAGCTGTCTACACCTATGTTCCAACTCTACACTTTCGGAAGTTTCTTTTTGTAGCGTTGACAAATCAAATTTTGGATCCATAGGAGTAGTCACGCTATGACAGTCCGACATATTAAATTTATCCAAAACATTCTTAAGATATTTGGTTTGGTTCAGAGTGGTAACGCCATTTTGTACATCTTGTTCAATAAGGATTCCGAGATATAAACTAGCAAGTCCCAAATCTTTCATTTTAAATTCATTTTTCATACTCGTTATGATCTTATTCAACATTGGACCAAATCCAGTACATAATATGTCATCTACAAAGACTAATATGTAGACCTTACTACTGTCATTGACATAATAATATAAACAATGATCACTTTTAGTTTTTAAGAACTTTTGACTCAACATGAAGTTATTAAAGCGCTCATACCAAGCTCTAGGTGCGCTTTTCAAGCCATATAATGCCTTATTTAATTTACATACTTTGCCTTCAGGCACTACAAAGTTTTCGGGCAAATCTACGTAAGTATCGTCTTTAATTATACCATTTAAAAAAGCGCTACATACATCGAGTTGATATACTGGCCAGTTGTCTTTAGTGCATAAGGCTAATAAGGATTTTACTGTTGCCATTTTAACAACGGGCGAGTATACGTCACAATAGTCTAAGCCTTTTTGTTTAAATCCCCTAGCGACTAATCTGGCTTTGTACAAATCTATTCTATTATCTTTATTTCGTTTAATTTTGAAAATCCATTTAGTGTCAATTACCAAAATATTCATATCAGATTTTGTAACGAATGACCAAGTGTCATTTTCAGCCAGAGCTTTCATTTCAGCTTTCATCGCCTCCTCCCATTCACAGGCATTCGGAGAGTCCTTCGCTTCTTTCAGGGACGTCGGCTCTTCCGTATCCAAGAGAGTAAAGTATGACGTGTCATAATCCTGTAGACTGACTGGTGGTCTCAGCGTATTCCTAGGCCTTAGGGACCTAGTGTTAACATTGTCGCCATCACTAGATGAGGAAACTGACCGATCGGGATCCTCTGTTTCATCTTCCGCCGGCATTACTTCGCAGGTATCAACATACTCGTCTTCGGATCCTTGAACACTATCAGTGTCGGTGACTTCAAGTACTACTGGGACATTGCGAAAGTTTTCTGACAACTTAGTCTCCATTGACATAGTTGGTGACGCTATCACCTCTCTTTCAAATGAAAAAGTTTTACTTTCTGAAAAGTATATCTTATACCCTTTTGTGTTCTCGCCATAACCCACAAAAATTCCCTTCTTACTCTTGCTGTCGAGTTTCTTTCTCTTCTGTTTTGGGATATGGGTCCACATTTCTGTGCCAAAAGTGTACTTTAGTTGAGTGACATCAAATTTCTTCTCATAGAACAGCTCGTAGGGGGTCTTACCTACTTCAGGACTCGTCCCTGCCCTATTGATAACATACACAGCCGTATTTACTGCTTCTGCCCACAGATTCTTACTTACTTGGCTTGCTTTCATCATGGTGCGTGCAGCTTCCATCACCGTGCGCATTTCACGTTCAATTTTACCATTTTGAACAGGCGTGTATGGTATTGAGGTTTGATGTTTAATTCCTTTGGATTCCAATAACTCTTTCATAGCTTTGTTAATGAACTCACTTCCACAGTCAGTACGAATAGTTTTCACCGGTTTCTCCTCATTTTCACTCTGCGCGAGGTATATTTTCATATTAACTATAACTTCGCTCTTATGTTTGATGAAATAAACGGTACGAAATCGTGAAAAATCATCCTTTAGAAGAAGAAAGTAACGCGAACCTCCAATAGACTCTTCCTCCAAAGGTCCGCACAGATCAGCGTGCAAAATTTCTCCTCGAAAGCTAGTTTTATTGTTACTTGAATAGGCCGGAGTTATCGAATGTTTGCCTTCAATACAAGCCGAGCAAAAATGCTGTTTTGTACATGAGGTTTTAATGTCATTCTCTTGGAGTATTCTCTTTACGTAAACGAAGTTTTGGTGGGCAAATTTCTGATGATAAATCATTAAGTCGCATTTATTATTGTTACATACGTCAACTTTCTCAGACTTGCTTGACAGCGCGATTGATTGTTGTGACATTTTGAACATCATTTTGAATAAACGACCTTCGCGACGAGCTAGAGTAACAACCTCATTATTTTTGATAAACTTGCATGTATTATTATCAGAAACCATTTGAAGACCTTTGTCTAAGCAACTGGCGGCAGAAAACAGATTTACCTTAAGAGCTGGTACATAGAGAACTTGTTTTAGCTCAACTTCTTGCCACTTCTGTCCGTCAAATGCTTCCAATCTCACATTGCCGACACCAATAGCATTTATAGTAGCTCCGTCTCCCATCTGAACTGGGTGATCCTGAAGCTCTTGATAATCACTCATTATATCCCTTCTTCTTGACATGTGTTGGGAGCATCCACTATCCATATAAAAGCAGTCTTCTATTTGATCAAGTTGACTTGCGACTAAAGCAATAGGACTAACCTGCTTCTTAGTTTTATTATTTTTCCTGAAGAAACAGTACTTGGATATATGTCCCGGTTTCTTGCAAAACTCGCAAGTTTTATTTTTATAACAATCTTTTTTTACGTGTCCTGCTTTGCCACATGTTAAACACTTGGTGGTAGTACTTTCATGAGTGACTAGTGCTATCGCCACATCATGTTCCGTGGTACTTTTATTTCGCTCCTCTTCAAGTAGAAGTCGTGATGTTAATTCATCTAACGTTTGCTTATCACTTGGAGCAGATTCCCATGCAGACCGGAAATATTTGTACTGCTCTGGAAGTGACATGAGGATCTTTGTGATAGTCATTTTATCCGAGATGCCTTCTTTTGCATGTTTCAACTTAACCCGGATTTCTTCCAGTTTCGACAGAAAGTTGGATACAGTACCCTCGTTGAATTGTATTGTGAAGAAACGTTGTTGTAAGAGATGAATACTGACAGTTGATTCTTTGTCATAAACCGACTTTAGTTTTGTCCACATATCATACGCGGTCTCACATGATAAAATGTGGGTTTGTGGACCTGGCTCCATACGGGTGACAATGATGGTTTGTGCCTTCGCATCGTCCCGGACCCATGACAATGCCTCAATCGATTTATCCGGTTTTTGTTTTTCACCCGATACTATTTCAAATAATCCCTGGCCATTTAAGATAATTTTGGTTTCGAATTTCCATGTTGACCAGTTTTCACCATTTAATTTATTCACCGTTGTAGCCGAAAGTGACGTCGCCATTCTTTTTGTTTTTTTGCTTTTTCTTTCAAATTTCCCGGTCGCAAATACGACTTCCGTCGTTTTCGTTCAACGTCACGACGCGGTTTTCCTGCAACAAATTAGCTGGTCCTGGGCCCATAACCACTTGAAGAAGGAGTAAGGCAGCGTATGTTGCAGTATTTAATTTATTATAAGAAAGATATATAAAGCATACAACATTGACAGACATCTATTCTTGAAGTACATTGTCAGAAAAGAACCAAAGACAACACCAAGCAAGTCTATTTAATCGTGACAGTTTTCAATAGGCACAATAAATGGACGCTTACGTGACGAAGCTGCTCGAGTTGAATACGGTGTTGATTCCGTAGGGGTTGATCCTTGAACCCACGCTTTTCTTAGTTTACATAAACCAACCGTGTGACTTAGGCCCTGTTGTTTGATCAGTAGTTAAACTAACTAATTGTTAAAATTTGAAAAAAGAATCGAAAATTTGAAGGAATTTCAAGGAAATGTGTCAAATTTTCTGTTCCTTTTTCGAATTTTAACAATTTGTTAGTTTAACTACTGATCAAACAACAGGCCCTTACTGCGAATCGTTTACCTCAGATGATAAAGCAGTTGTAATGCATGGAGCTAAATGGTCAGACGGTAAATCAATAGCAGAGCGTAATTTGACTGTCATAAACATAGTTGGTTTACCAGGAAATGACATACAGATGTAGTGAATAATCGTTTTGTTGTCGGAATAGTTCGTATTTATCTAGTTTTCTCAATTAGTTTCAGTACCCATCAATAAGCCAACTGAGAAAGCATAATAAATACGAAGTTATCCGGCCAAAAACGATGGGAAACGATTATTCACTACATCTGTATTTACCTACGATAAACTCTTAACTTGCATAAAACCCCTTTCATCCTTTTTCAAAGGGTAAAAATGGGACCCTATTACTAAGACCCCACTGTCCGTCCTTCTTTCTGTCTATCTGTCTGTCTGTCACCAGGCTGTATCTCATGAGCGGTCATAGCTAGACAGTTAAAATGTTCAAAGATGATGTATTTCAGTTATACAGTATAACAACAAATACTAAAGGCCGAATAAAATAAATATTTAAGTGGGGCCCATACAAAAAACGTGACCATTTTTCTATTTTTCCTCGATTTTAATAACGGCAACACCTAGACGCTTATACGCTGTACATTCACTTTAAAAATAAATGATTCAATTAAAGTAAAATAAATATTTATGGGGGCTCGGGAATACAGCAAACGTGATTTTTTTCCCTTTTTTGGCTCGATATTAATAACGGCATAGATAATGAACCCTACGGATATGGCACGGAACCCTTCGTGCGCGACTCTGACTCACACTTGGCCGGGTTTTTCTATCAAAAATAACCCCCCTCCCTCAAATTATGAACCAACCCTGTAACTCCAGAGCAGAGCACAAACCCACAATATCCAGTATCTTGGTGTTTATACGAGTATAGACTATCAGGCGCGGTTCATAGAGCTGTTCTCAAAGTCATATGTGTGTAGTTTCCCAACGAAATAATTATATGAAATCTCTAGAGAACTGACTGTACGTATGACAGCTATTTGATGTAGATACTTCGAGCAATCCTGTTGAGCTTTCGCAGGTGCAAAGGCAGGCCCTCAAAAAGGAGAAATCATGGGGTCTGACCCATCCCGTTTACACAACATCAAATTTTCATCTTGACAATTTCATATTTCTGGTAAGTACTTGTTTATTACCTATGTTTCTTTGTTTGATCAGTTTTGATTGATCAATATAATATTTGTTTGATCGTTAGTCTTAGGGCACTTTGTACTTATATGTTTTTGATACAAATATAAAACAGACAGGATGGAAAAAACTGGCATGCTGAGGTTCGGCGACAGTAACATGTTGGTTAAATGATAATAGTAGCATTTAATGTTACTCCATGCCATAAGACGACTTCAGAATGGAACTTCAAAAAAATAGGACAGATATTAACTGATAAGTCAGGGCGCGCAAACCAAATTTTTCAAGCAATCGAACAACCGAGATAAGACTGCGCCGAGCAAAAGCCGAGCGTCCGGTGGCGTCCTCATTACTATTATTGTGTTTTCTAATTAACTAAAGAATTTCCTTGGAATCAGACGAAATGTTTTTGTAGTGCAAGTAAAAACACAATTTATGGGATACGTAACAAACTTTTATAACTATTACCCTTTGAGTAGTCAACTTAACGGGAAAATGTGGCCACTTTTTTCCGTTAAGTTAATAACTCGAAGGTGAATTGTTATTAAAGTATATGATATACCCTGCGGGCCGATTATACAAAAATACTTTAGTTTATTAGAAAACACAATAAAAGCAATGAGGGCGTCACTCACTGTACATCCGGCGCGTACGCTCAACGTATGAACGCAGTGCCATGTTGCCACTTCTTACCTGATGACGTATTAAATATTTTTTTCATGTTTGTACCTGCCAGGTACCGAAATAATGTTTTTTTCTTATCTTTTTCCCCATAGTGTTGTTTTCTAATAGTAGGTACTCGATACAGAGTTACCGACGAAGCGCTTGGGTCCAAAGGAGTTCTAGTTTTTCAAGGTGAAGATGAGCAAGTGTGAAACCAGATTTGATATTGAATATTGGTATGAATTAAAATATTACATTAAATTGCGTCATTTAAAACAGGTTAAACCACGTACATTATGTTGCCAAATCGCAATCCGGTTGGTATAGAGTTATTTTATAACTACTGAAGAAGACGAAGAAGGTAATTTACTATTTATATTTAAGACTGCACCGAGCAAACGTCGAGCGTCCAGTGGCGCCCTCATTACTATTATTGTGTTTTCTAATGAACTAAAGAATTAGATAAGATAAGATAAGATAAGATAATATTTTATTACCAAAAGTTTACACATTGAGTTGCTTAGATCTAGGTTATGCATTAATATTACTATACGAGCATAAAGTGTGTACCCCTGACTCGGAAACTAGTGAAAACTGTATTTTCCGTGTCAGTGATTCCTCAATCAGAAATGGTTTAATGGCTATTAATGTATAACAACACTAACGGCCACTTGCACGAAAGAACACTAATCAAGTTAAACAGTTTAATCAATATTTAAATAGTAGTAGTAGTAGTAGTTCGATACATTTTGACACAACTAATTAGTATTTAACAATAAGGTACAAGTGGCTCTTAGGACATAAATATCTGGAGTTAGATACTTAAGATATAGAAAAACAAAAGACTACAATTAAATCAAGAAATGGAAAAAGCATGCATGTGTGTGTGTGTGTGTGTGTGTGTGTGTGTGTGTGTGTGTGTGTGTGTGTGTGTTTGTGTGTGAGTCACAGCATTTTCTTATATGTGTTTTGTATTGTATTAGTGGACCATATTGTTATATAGTCACGTATTAAGTAAATTTTCAGTTTTGGCATACGACAGCTCCAGTAAGTAGGCGGTGGTTTTCTGTTTCACCTCGTACCTACATAGGGTGTAGATAGAGAGGGATTCATGAATTTTGGTGTATAACCGAGACGATAGCACTTCATAGTGACGGGAGGCCAAATACGTTTTACAGGATTTATATGGACAAACTCGAACAGAGGTGCGTCGTGAGAGGACACTCTGGTCTAACGGTAGGGAAGCGTGCCTCCGGAGAACGGAGTGTAGAATAAAGAGTTGTCGTACCGTCAGTACCTGACATTCTTTGTAAAGCAGATTGGTTGGGAAGCGAATATGTTTCATGGTCATCACTTTGAGGATTGATCGCTGGGCTCTCTCTAGACCTAACATGGTGGACTTACCACAGCCCCCCCAGATAGGAATACAGTAGGTTAAAATCGATTTACAAAGGGCCTGGTATACAGTGTTTACTAATTGGGGCTCTGCTACGTGTCTTAGTGTTTTAAATATGTAAGTTAATTTTCGGACCCGTGTTTTTAAGGCCTCAATCTGTACGTACCATTTTAGGTTGGAGTCTATATGGATACCGAGGTATTTAGTGCATCGTACGATGCTGGGAGACAGACAACCACAGGTAAGAGAAGGAGAGCTACAATTATGAAGAGCAATCACACATTCTTCAGGTAAGGGAGCAGATGCAGAAGTTAGGTAGAAGGGAATAATCTGAGTCTTGTGAATGTTCAGGGTAAGCAGATTGGCCGAGAGCCAATCCATCACAATTTCAAGAGCTGATTGGGCTGACCGTCTTGCACTTTCCCAGTCATCACCATGGATTACTAGGGCAGTGTCGTCGGCGTAGACGAAAATTTCACAATTAGGTATAATTAGTTTGCACAGATCGTTAATGTAAAGCTGAAATAGTGTGGGGCCCAAGATGCTTCCCTGAGGGACGCCGTAACTGATATTCTCCATCTCACTGGCATCAGAATCCATCCGGACGCACTGCCTACGGTCCTGAAGGTAACTTCGAAAGATGCTTAGAGTGTTGCCTCTTATACCACTGCTCTCCAGCTTCAACAGGAGTAAAGGAATTGACACCGTGTCGAATGCCTTCGACAGGTCGAGAAATAAACCGAAGCATTTCTTTTTGTTATCAACCTTATTCAGTATAGCGCTAGTAAGGCTAGAGACTGCGTCCTCTGATGAAACACATTTCCTAAACCCGAATTGATTATCAGCGATTACATTATGTTTCTCCAAGAACCCAACAAGAGAATTGTTTAGAATTTTCTCTAAAATCTTTGACAGCGCTGGCAGGACCGATATGGGTCTGTAATTGGAAACGTCACCCTTGTCTCCCTGTTTAAAAATTGGTAAGACTAGAGCTTTCTTTAAGGCTAAGGGAAAGATACCAGAAGAGATAGCTATGTTACATAGATGTGTGATAGACGGTATTAGAGCGTTTTTTGAAGCCTTAATTACGGATGGCAAGATTCCGTCCAAACCAGCAGCAGAACCCTTTCGCATACCGTTAATAACACGTTCTACCTTTTCATTTGTAACCTCTAAGAGTACAAGGGAGTTCAGTAGAGAGTTTTTGGGTTGGGCTAGGTGGTGGTTCCTAGAATTAGACGCAATCCTATCAGCTAGGTCCCTACCAATGCCCACAAAGTATTTATTAATTTTGTTTAACGCTATATTTGGATTGTCCTCGGTGCGAAGTAGAGCACTAGGAGATACAGACACCCGATGAGAGTTGGTAATTTTCTTTATAGTATTCCACATGTCCTTGGGGTTCTTAGCATTTTTAATTTCATTTTTTTGATATTCATTTTTAAGTTTACGTAGTAAGGCACCGAGAAAATTGCGATAGCGTTTATAGGTAATAATGAGGATGTCATTGTGCGGAGAATGCCTTACTTTTTTATGTATTTTATCCCTATTACGTATACATCGTAGCACACCAGGAGTGATCCAGGGTTTCAGGATTTTTTTCTTCCGAGGTGCGCTCGACGTAGTAGTGTGAGAGTCAATAACATTTGTTATGATGGAAACTAACTTGTCAGCTACCTCATTCACATCACCACCATTCAACACGGGGGAATAGTCCATGTTGTCAAGGTCGTTTTTGACAGCTGTGTATCGTATTTTAACAGAGTTTCCATTAGATTCACCTTTGTAACTGGAGAGTGAGTTATCAATACACAGCATAGTGGGAAGATGATCGGTAACTGGGGAATCAACAACAAAGGCTATTGCGGTGCTGTTCGTCTTGAGGAGAATATGGTCTAGGCAGTTATTGGTTCTCGTGGGAAACAGGTGTGCCGGAAGGAGTCCAAGCGATGCGGTGGAAGTAAGGTAATAGTCAGAAAGGCGGTCAGTATTATTATTTTTAATGTCAATATTTATGTCCCCTAGTAGGGCGATATTCTTATAGGTAGATAACTCCGTAACTAACTGATTTAAACTATTAATAAAATTATCGATATTATTGTACGAAGGAGAACGATAAATGGATATAACAGCAAATTCCTTGCCAATAGTCCATACCAAACAGTTTCCGTCATCTAAAGCAGGCTCCCAAACCTTCACCCCTAGATCAAGTCTGGAATAGATCACTACCCCGTCATTCTGTAATTTGTTATTAATAGTAGAAAATGAGGTATAACCGTCAAGCAGAGGGATCTGTTGATTTGATTTTAGCCAGCACTCACTTAGAATAAGTAGATCAATTTTAAGATTCAATAACGCGATGGTGCCTAGACAACTGTCAATATTTTTATTGATACTTCTAATGTTTAGGTGTAAACATTTAAAAAACTTGGTAGGGTTACCTAGAATATGGAGGCATTCACCCGGGAGACATTTGAAGGATTGTGCAACAACAAACGAGTCTAACTCATTTGTTATTACATTTAGGTCAACATCCGCGAATTAAAAAGAAGGTACGCCATAAAAAAAATTGCACTAAGATTTGATCATCCAAATATACAAAGAACATTAACGAGACCAAAGCCAACATAATTATATATATATTTTTCATATAAAGAAATGATAGCATAGAAAACTTAAAGATGCAATAGCTATGTGGAAAGGGTGTATAAAGGGGGTGAGTTTGGGTGTTGTGGTATATGTGTGAGGGTTTGGGAATATTGTATGTAGTTTTAACAAATATTGTTTTATTAGTACTTACCAATGTATGCAGTAATAAACACAAAGAACAAAAGTAACATTTTATGATTATAGCACTATACAGTCATTGATCTTGTTGTAAGGCACGTAAGCATTGTTCAGACTTGATAAGGATATGCTGGGAGCCGTCTTCCTTACGCAGGAACACTCTGGAGTTCGAAGACCAACAGAACTTATAGTTGTTGACCTTGGCGAATTGTCGGGCTTCGTAATATAGTTTTTTAGTAGATGGGAGGAGATGTTCGTCTAAGTAGAATGGTTTTTTTTCGCCGGCAATTCCAATGTGCTGGGTATTGAGCTTATCCATTGCTTGTAATGATTTATTAAATTGACGGGCAGAGAAGAGTACGTCATTTTTTGTTTGCACCTTAGTGAATTCAACAATTATGTTTCTGTTTGTTCCCAGTTTGCCCGGTGCCCGGTAGACATCACGTATGTCAGTTGGTGGTATAGTTAGCTTTAAGACCTTCCCGATGCTGGTGACCACGTTAGTCAGATCACTGGTAGATTCCTTGGGTTTTTGAGGAATGTTCCGAATTTCAATTGCTGAGCACCTTGACCGGTTCTCCAGCTCATTAATTTTTATTTGTAATTTAGTCAAGCAGTCACTATTTATCCTTTTTTCGGACTCCAATGATTTTATTTTAAGTGACATGTCATCATATTGCTTACTCATATAGTCCATCGAGCGTTCGAGATCTTGGTAAGATTTATGGATGTCATCACATTGCGATTTAACTACGGTAATGTCAGCGGCGAGTTTCCCAAACATTTTGTCTTGATCTGTTTTCCAGGATGCGAGAAGAGACTGTTGTTCCGATTTCCATGTCGAAATCATATTTTTAATATCTTCTTTGAACCCAGCAAGCATATCAGGGTCTGGCGGGGACTCGGTTCGCAGTCTCTTGGACCTCACAGTTATAAAGGTGTTCTCTGGTTCTTGGCTAACCTTGGTAGGAATATCCGAGTCCGAGAGTGTAGTGGCGGTCGTTGAGGAGCCCAGCATTGACACAGAGCGGGGCTGGGGCATTTTCTTTATAAATATGGAGAGATATAATTCCCTTGCAATCAGACGATACTTTTTTGTAGCGTAAGTAAAAACACAATTTATGGAATACGTAACAAACTTTAATAACAATTACCCTTTGAGTAGTAAGCTTAACGGGAAAAAGTGGCCACTTGTGGGAAGTTGTGTTTTCATTTGTAGTACAAAAACCTACCGACCATGAAAATACTTTAGTTTATTAGAAAACATATCAATAGTAATGAGGGCGCCACTGTACATCCGGCGTACGCTCGGCGCAGCTTAACTCGTAGGTATGTTTTTATGTGTGAATAAAAGTCAAGATGCGGCGGGGGAATAGATCTATCTATCCCCCCGCCGCCGTTTGCCATTGAGAAGATGTGTCCGCATGCGTCGTCGGCACCATGCCGCAGGCATGCACTGTATAAAATCTTTACATCTCTATATACAAACAAATATATTACAAGTAAAAAAAAATAGTACAAGTATTGGTAGAAATTAGGCGAATTTTGTAAGTATGTTTTATGCATTTAATTTAAAATAAAGTACTGGATGACCGACCCGCACCAGACTATTGCTTAACGCACTCGCAATCGCAATGGTTTTCATTTTGAAAATCGAAGGCTTGTCTGCATACAAAATGAAAACAATTGTTCCACTTTGAAGCCAATTGAGATTGCGAGTGCGTTAGGCAATAGCGACGCAGCTCTAGGATCTCCGGAGGCGTCTACGAGCCGGGATGACAGGGCCTTAATGAAGCAGACTAGGGTCCCATAGTCTCCACTGCAAGCGTCACAAATTCGTAATCACATTATTTTAAAGATAAATATTTGCGGCGCGGTTGAAGGTTTGGGCCTGATCCGCTGATGCAACGGCCTGATTACGGGTCGACTGTATAGGTACCTACTTAATATGTAATCTTATCTTACTGATATCATAAATGAGAATGTTTGAATGTTTGTTACTCAATCACGCTTCAACCACTGAACGGATCGGGATGAAACTTGGCACACTTTGTTCCTGGAATAGGACAGGATAGATTTCATACCGGGAAATTGGACAGTTACCAAGGGAGCAGCGATAAATGACTACTAAGCGGAGGGAGTCGCGAGTGAAAGCTAGTAATTTATGTATGTATAGGATATGGCAACCCATCATTTTATAGAATTTCTCTTCGTCGATTTGTATCATTTCATCGAATGTTATAAACTGCTGAAACCATGATGTTTTCAGGATATCTTAACCATTAATTACATAGATTAGATTAGATTTACTTTGGCCCAAAAAAAAATAACTTATACGGCGAGAAATGCCATTTGATTAAATGAATACTGCGTAATGATAGGTAGGTTTCTTGAAATATAATAGGTACCCATAGGATATACATATTATGTACGTATCATTGAATTTGCGGTCACCTCCGCGCGGTCTGATACCCGTGCGTGATACAACGTGAATCTGTTTTTGGAACTGGTAAAACACGTGAACAAAGCTCACAAAAAATGTTAACCTTTTTAATATGAATAATCGCTTGTTCATTTAGCTGGTCGTGATGGGCTACAAATTATAGTGACAACTACGAGTATCTGCCTGTTATGCGACTAATGCGACATTATTGGTTTTATCGCTATTGACTTTATTTAAGTCGTGTAAATGCAGTTGAAATGCGCTCTTTGCGTAGTATGTGTGGTGTAAAAGATTGATAGCGTAAAGAATGAAAAAGTCAGAGAAAAATGCGGAATAAAAGAAGATGTACCCAAGTAGCAAAACTAAGTCGTATGAAAGTCGAGAGCACGTTCCTATTTTCACCTAAAGCTGAGAAAAGGGTCTTAGAATTGTCGAGTAATAGATCTGTAAACGTTTACTCGACGCGATTTGGGCACAAATTACTCAGCTTAAAGTGCTATAACTGCCGTAAAATAGTCGAGTAAAGAGCCAAATGATGCTATAATAGTCGGGACAAAGTGACATACAGCACTATTAATGCTATAATAGCAATCATTTCACCATTAGTCGACTAATATGTCGGTTGAAAACAACGAAATTGCTTTTATTCGACTTAATAGTGCTGTGATAGCTACTTTGTTGCATTCACTCAGCTGTTTAGTCGATTGATCGCAACGAGGCAAGCTTTATAGCACTAAGTGTTTGATGTGCAGCTTAAATGAAGTGCGCGTAACTGGTGTGAGAAAAAAAAGAAAACAATTGAAGTAAGTACAACATATTAAATTTTTCTACTCAACAACTCTATAGAATGGTAGCCATGTTCTTTCAAATAATATGTTTTCGGTGTTAGCTAGTATTCTTGTAACATACTAAATTTTAATGCGAAATTTTATTTTTCGATTAACTTCTTTATGTTTCTAGTTATTATTTTGATGGGCCTTCTTATTTTTGAGGTATTAAGACATTATTTATAAAATTGAAATATCTAAAGGAATTGTACCGCCATTATAGAAGTACTTTTGCCATCTTAAGACCTTTACTCGACTTTTAGTCGAAAAATAGAAAATATATTACATTTACATCACTATGCAGACGCCATTATAGACAATATTTAGGGTTCCTTACTGCACATGATAAATCCTGTCTCTTAAACAAAACACTGACTACAAATATACAGTTTAATATTTTTGTTATGCTTGTGGCTTTTACGTTCATGACGAAAATATACCAAACCACTTTATTTTGTAGAATATATTATATGAGCCTCGACTAACCTAAACTCATGAAATGGCGGTTTGGTGCTGTAGAAGATTTAAAGATCATTTATACTACTTTTTGCTGCATGATGGCTTTAAAGGTGCATTTGAATTGCTGTAGGTGCTATAACAAATCACTTTGAGAACTTTCTCTCGGCAGGTGCTGTAATAGTGAATCCTTTTATATAACTCTTAGTGCTTTAAGAGTAACTGAGATGCTATTTGGTCATATAAGCAGCTTTTTTACCATTATAATACTTACACGGGAACAATGTCGAATGACAGTGCTATAAAGACTTCTTCAGCATCTAATTAGAAAATAAGAAGCTTTTATACGACTATTTTAGAACTTACAGTGTTAAAAAAGTGAAATTTGACACCTTTATACAATAATTGAGTAAACGCGTTGTAAACATGTGGAGTAAACGTTTAGTCGACATAGTTTTATGCCCAAAATGCGAAAATGCTAAAGAGTTGAGTATAGTTCTTTTTTACAACGGTTTGGCATCTTTAACTCCTTTTAACGACTATTTCTCGATCTTAAGCTGTAAAAAGCTTTGCTTTTACGACTGCTTTGCTACTTGGGTAGTGACTAAGATTGAAAAGGGCATGCTTCGATGGTTCGGTCATTTGGAAGGGATGGATGAAAGAAGATTGACGAAAGAGATATACAGATCAAAAGTGAGTGGAAGGGTCGAAAGGGGCCGCCCTAGGCGTACTTTTTCGAATCAAATGGGAGAAATACTAGAAAAGGGCCGAATCTTAAGTACCCGAAACCGACGACGTGCGTGCAAGACTCGATGTGTGAATGTGGAAGAAGCGTAAGGAATTTGTCAATATCGTAGCAAGTGGAAAGAAGTGGTCTCTGCCTACCCCTCTGGGAAACAGGCGTGATTTAATGTATGTATGTATGTAAGTAACTTTGTCTGTCTATTTAACTAAATCGCTGAACCGATTTCTATGAAATTTGGTAGGAGATAGCTTGAACCCCGAGGAAGGACATAGGGTATTTATTTTATGAGTACCTATCCATAAACGACTGCTGGCGCGGACGGAGTCAAGGGCATCAGCTGGTCACTCATAAATAGAACTTGCCCCATAACTTGTTTTCTTTTCTGTCTAATAGAAAATGCACTCGCTAAAATGTGTTATGTACACTCAGACGGGACTACTTAAACTCGCTGGTTAATATGACATTCGTGGATTTATTTTGCGCTTTTTTGAATGAAGCGTTGCCATCGCCCTTCGTTATGCGTACTGCAAAGAGTAGAATAGACCGGCGTCGTAATTCCGAGTGCATACAATCTGAACCTATTTATAGCTAGGATGAATAGGCGTCTTCTGGGTGAGCTCGGTTCATCGCCCACAAATTCTTCGTTCTTCAAGGGCAAAAGTTAAGGAGTTAGGGAGTTAGTCAAGAGTAAACCACTATCAAAAACTTTGTTAGCAAGTTTTAGTTCAATCACTGGCGTAAGATGTAGTTTCCTTAAATTGGGTAAGCATATCGATCTAGGTTTTAAAATAACTATAAGCATAAGGGTGGATTCGACCAAACGAGACTAAGGTCTTATACCTAGATTAAATGCCGAATTTGTATCTAGACTAATCTCGGAGTAAGTCTTATTCCACAACACAACAAACACTCGCGCCTTCATTCCCAGAGTGGGGTAGGCAGAGCTACAGAATTACCAACAACTCTTAAAACTTGTTGTTAATTCTGTATTCACATTTTGCACAAACAGGCTAAGATGTTTACCAGCGTATTAGTGACAGTTTGCATTGCAAGCCCATCGCCTAACAGTACAAGCCTTCATTCCCTTAGTCGCCTCTTACGACATCCACAGGAAGACATGGAGTGGCACTATTCTAAGCCGGCAACCACACGACGTACACGACGAGTCTTATTCCAGTTTGGTAAAATGCGGCCTTAGTCAGATGTATTACCTTATCTGTTGGAAATCCTCAGTGAAATAAACAATTAAAAAAGTAAACAAAATAAAAAGTAATCGTGCTCATCACACAAATACTTGCCCTTACTCGGCATCCAATGAACCAACTTGGGGCCGCTTTTCTATTTATACTTTGACCGCTGACTTCATACGGTGATTTCAACCAAGTCGCCTTTGTGTATTGGCTCTATCCCAAGTAACACAAAACACCATTATAAAAAACATACAACAGCACGAACTGACGCGCAAAGCATTATATGCAAATCCTATATCAGCTGTATTTACTTTTCTACAGCTTTTTTAAGAGCAATTTGGGCCCCAAATTATACAGCATTGAGCTTTATAAAGGCTGCTTAGTAGCATTACAATGATTGCACAAAGTTATTATTGAAGTCGGTAAAGAACAAATCACTAGACTTAAAGCATTTATTGCGACCACAGTACAGCCAATATACACCTTATTAATATACAATCTCTAAAACGGAACATATTCAAATGCTAATTGTTTTATTTCCTTTGTAGAAAAGAATTCCTCAATAGATTTTAAAAAAGTTATGTTACATTTAGTATTTATTGCGAGCTTTTGGTGCAGGAGCAGTGAAGATTCGCGAGTATTGTAAATAATTGTGAAAAATAATATTGAATGGCAAGTGAAATTCAGCTGCGGATGTCAGTTTACTGAGAAAACATGTTATGTTTTGTGGTAATATTTCCACGCGCCCTCGTGACAATGCTTTTTATCACAAAAAATATAGAAAATTATAATCGACTCTTAATATGTTTTGTAAAATTATAAGCTCTTAGCTTAATTTTAATGAATAGAGTTGATTTTATAGGCACCGCGCATAAAGTAAAATTATAGAAAGTGCTCTTTTAATCAGAATTTAGTCACTTTTAATCATTTTAATTGTTTCCGTAACAAGGGGAAACAGAAAGCAAATGGCGTCAGATAATATAAATGCTTTACGCATTCAACGAAAGTATAATAATGCTGTTAATCTTAATATAGCTAACCAAAATACTTTGGGCCTGTTTACCAAAGTATAAGACACTCAATAATAGTATTCAGGTATATTGCAACACTTCATAAGAACATTATAATGTTTGCTGCCATTATACACCATAGTGATTAGTTTCTATCGTGTTTATTAGGGTATCGCAAATCATTTGGTAAAACTTTATTAGCATTATTAGTTTTTTTCCAATCGTTTTTATCCATGGCGACAAAATATAACACGCACGCACACAAACACGATTATAGTATGTTACTAAAATAACCACTCGCAAAATTGAATTACGATGTAATTATTCCTTGCAATAATAAAAATACATTTCTTTATATCAATATACGACTAAAAGCTTTATTGAAGAAACAGATTATGAAGAAAACGGAGTTAAGATTTTATCAACTGTTTAGTGAATGTTACTATAGGACTAGCATTAAATGAACACAAACACAGATCATTAAAAAGTTTTTGATCTTAAAAAATTGCCACTACAGCTCTGTGCAGGATAAAATATTTCGTTAATGCTTATTTAATGTATTGGGCTTTTCAAATTACTATTATAAGAGTTTAACCTTTGTGGAAGTGTAAAAGCTATTTAAGTTGCTGTATATTATAAATACCTGATGCTTTGGTAGGAGTTTAATCTTTATTTAAGAGTATAGTATAGCTTTAAGCATTTCGAAACGAACCAAATGCTATTAAAAACTATTTTATCTTTGCCGATGCCAATTAAAAGTGTTATTCGGACTTTTGGACATAAATCCATATCCACTTTGGTTAATATATAGGTTACGTGTTACTTGGGATGTTTATTCATACTTATGGATTTGTATAAGATAAGATAAAGCGACTTTGGTTTATACTATGTAAAAAGAGTTGTTGCCTGCGACTCCGTCCGCGTAAAAGTAGGTTATCGCTACTCGCGGTAAAAAGTACCCCCTTAGAGATAGCTCTATACCAAATTTCATCGAAGTCAGTTTATCGGTTTAGCCGTAAAAGCTCAACGGACAGACAGACAGAGTTGCAGAGGTATTTAGGCTCTCCGTCGAACTTTCTACCGAGTGAGCGAAGTCATACGAGGGTAACCTATCTTGAGCCCGAAAAAGTTTTGTCCGCTGTTACGTTTCGTGAAACCGTTTAACTTTCCTGGATTGCCATGCTATAAAACTAACCTAACTTAACCTACAGGTTCTGTAGGTATTATATGTCTTCAACTGCTGCTGCTGCTGCTGCTGCAATGGAGGAAAATTAAGAGGGGGTAAAAGGTAAAAAGGAGGAAAGGGATTTAGTAGAAGGAAGTAGAGGAAATTTGACCTTTCGACGCTTGTTGAACAAACATATACTCGGATCAAGTGCGCAAATACTTTTGAAATAGTACTTCATACGGTCATTTAGAGTACGGCTACAATTCGGTTTTGGAGAAACAAAAGTAGCTATAGATTAATCTAGTCACAGCGCGGCCGACCGGCATAGCGCTATCGACTTTACCATATCAAACTAATTTACTTACATCGTTTTATTCTAAACACAATGAAACCATTTAAGTACAAACGGAATATTTACAAAACTTGTTCAATGTACACATGGCTACCTCACGCTGTCAAGTAGTTAAGTCGAGTTGCTGTGTCTTCACTTCACCAGTTCTGTCACCCACTCAGTTAGCCGCGGCGGTTCGGCGTAGGCGCCCGTGTTATCTCATAAATTAAAATTCCATAAGTTCTAGTATTTACGTATTTACACAGACAGTTCGAGTGAGTGTATTTCCTGTTTATTTCAATCACGTAAGTGACTATTTTTCAATGATTTTATTTTACATGTTGGCAGTAAGTAATGAAAGTTGGTAAATTGATAGGTGCCTATGACACGAAAAAAGATAAATTGTACTTTTAAAGTGTAACGGAATTATTTACACTTAGCGGCAATTTAGTGTAAAAATTAAGAAATTTAAAATTATTGTTATGATTGTTTTTGTAATAACGGATAGAAAATAGTTCGATAGGTGTGTTAATATAATGTATGTGAATTTGTAGAGCGTATCTCCTACTGCAATAGTCGTCGATATATTGGGAAAGCAAAAGGGATCAACAGTCAACAACTGCTTAAGAACGCCTTTCTAAAGTAGGTACCTGCTATACCGTAAACTAATGCAGACTTAATAATAGTTATTCTGAATACATTTATTTTATTAACCGCCTGTTTCACAATCGACAAGTAAAGGATATTTGACGGATAAGTTTAGCCCTTTCTTTGTCGTACACTTGAAAATAGACAAGGAGAGAGACCACTTCATGTGACAGATAAATTTACTTGTCGATTGTGAAACAGGCCCTAAATGCAACGTAATACACGGTGTATTTAATTTCAACCTTATAGGAGTTTGTCACTGTTTACTGTTAGTAACTCAATTGAAATACCGTGAGTGATTTGTGGGTTGAATTCAAAAGTGTTTTTGTTTAATAAGATGTTAGTAAAGCAGTCGTTGGGATGGTTGTTTCGTCAAAGTTTTAAGAGTAGATGGTCAACCTACATATTTGGTTTACACGTTAGGATTTTTTTATTTTGAGGCTGAGATGTTATTATTACTTTTCCACGCACTAAAATTATATTAAAACGACGGAATAGGAAAAACCACCGTACTTAGTAGTTGTGGTGATTGATCTTTCTTACCTTACATTTGACATACCGAATGAAAGAGATGCAACTAAAATATTTGTCGAATAACAAACAAGTAAAGATGAAGCGCTGGCCTAGTGGTAATGACCCTGCCTCCGAAGCTAGCCGTTCTGGGTTCAAATCCCGGTAAGGACAGATATTTGTGTGACGATCGCGAATATTTTTTTATTCCTGAGTCATGGATGTAAGTATGTAAGTATATGTTTCTCTATGTAAGTATTTATATTGTTGTCTAGTACTCATAGTACAAGCCTAGAGCTTAGTTTGGGACTATGACAATTGGTGTCACATTGTCCCCTGACATTCAGTTATTTTATTTACTTAAGTGCCACCACATAGATGCGCCTCGTTACAGGTCTCCTCGCTACATCTCTACGAGTATGTAGGATTTGGGAGGCTTGCCTCACGTTCAAGTGTTAGATTTCTACGAGTACCTACCTAATTAGTTTTTGCGCCTCTCATATTAAACGTCAAATAAACATGCATATTTATTTAACTTTTAAAACGTAAGTACACGGAAAAAAATTATAGACAGCAAAAAGTAGCCCGTATCTCCATTCACTGGTTACTTTGTAGAAAATCACGCAAATTCTGTTTCGTTTAGACGTGAAAGGAGGTAAACATTGTAAAGAAACACTTTCGAATTTATAATATATTTTAAAACATGAGAAGTGAGAGCCAGTGAAATATTGATTAAAATTTTAGTAACATGTGATACTGAAGAACCCTAACAATTGGAAGTTTATTTATATAAACATTATTGCAAAATACACAAAGTACCTAAGTACAAATGGCGGACTTAATGCCTTGAGGCATTCTCTACCAGCCAACCGTTCCATTAAGTTTAATAATATGCATCAACGCTGTACTTGTTGGGGTCACGGGCAGAATAACTATTGTCACATAAATTAACAGGCCGGTGAAATTAATTCAAAACTACAGTAAAACCACGTAAAATATGCACTTTGTTCTTGGGAAATAACTTGAAAGAAAGAGGACATGAGTGGACGGTTCGGCATAACTTGTACGTTGACAGTTACGAGCTTTGGTTACGAAACATTGTGAGCTTGCACTTATAAGCACATACTGTAATCTTAATAATGAACATCTTAACATATTATTATTAAACAAACATTAAGTCATTACATTACATTACAGAAACCCATTTCAGTTTTACCTATAATACTTAATACTTACTTAATTGTTAATGTTTTTATTTCCGTTTATCGTCTGATGTTGTTAGACGACATCTGGAAAAACACACGCCAAATACCTGTCACTATTTCAGTTTTTCTTCTGGTATCACCATTGTGTTCGGAAAATATTATTGACTTAGTCATGCATTCTTTGAAAAATAGTCATACGTGTACAAAAACCATTTTCCTGGCAGAATTATTGCTCGTTTTACTAATTTAGGTTTACTGCTTATTTACTATAGGTGATGCATTATAAATAGGTTTAAGCTCTAAGGTAGTGTTTTGAGGATGTCGTCAACAAACAGTTAGATTTTTCCAAGCTGCAGTAAAATGAAGCAACCGTGCGACTGTCACTGCCCTTTTACGCACACTGATTAGAGAAGCGGTGATCCTTGTACTAATTAAGCACGGCGCGGCCATTATCCGGTTCAATTACTCTTTATAGTTCACCGTGATAGTACCATTAGCCTGCACTAAAGTCAAGTGTAGCTGGAATACTGTATAGCTCGTCTTCGTAGTGTTGCTTTAGATTATGTACATGGGGTGTCCTAGAACTTGACGTAAATGTTACGGTATACCACTTTCTTATAAGAAAGCGCCTTTAACGCTGCTGAGACCCTAGAGATGATGTAGGTACTTGGCGTTCGTTATCGTTAGATTTTCTGATTTAGGTTTTAATAATAATGGAAAAGAACGCTAATAGCCGTTTACTGTAATGTTTCTCCTGTATTGGTCAAATTGCATTAAATGACGACAAGGGCGACCTCAATAGCGTTCTCGGTGTCACTAAAACCTTAATCACTACATAGTATAAAACAAAGTCGCTTATCCCGTTGTCTGTCCCTATGTATGCTTAGATCTTTAAAACTACGCAACGGATTTTGATGCGGTTTTTTTTAAAAGATAGAGTGATTCAAGAGGAAGGTTTATATATATATTATTTTTTTATTTTATGTACTGGTGTTACAGAAAACTCATATAAACCGAAGCGAAGCGAGGGCGGGTCGCTAGTAACTCCTAAACTAATCAACAGATAGAAGGGGTTTACTTATGCCTTAATATTTCGTCAAGTCCTGGGACACCCCGTATACTTTGCTTTAAGAGGCCAAGACCGTCTTAAACTTTGCTGGGGCCTTAAACCACCAAAGGGTCCATGGGTTTTACACATGTATATTTATTTTTATGGAGGAGTTGACAAATGAATTACGAATAAGAATGAGTATAAGAATTATTTATTTACTAATTAATTAATTAAAGCGACAAGGTTTGAATGTAGGTACTTATAAAAACAATAGAGAGGTAACGTGAATTGTTATAATGAAGAAAGTTTTTGTCCTTTTCCCAATATAGCTGAGGGGTATCCGTAAAAACCTTTTTTTTTCCTTTTCTCCCTTTTTCTCTCGTAATATGTTTGACATGTTTTCCTGCTGAACTACGCATGATATTTGATATTATATTTAATTTAATGTTTATAGCTTTGTATAATGCTAGACTAAGTAGTATCATTGTGGTATTAAATATGGTTAAAAAACGACTGGCTGTTGAGTTTCTTGCGGCGTTTCTTCTCGGCAGTGGTCTCCTCTTGGGAAGCGCTGGTAGATTCTTGGCGTCTAAAAGTGCCCGTGCGGCCTACTTACTGAATAAATATCTTTCATATTTTTATCTTTAAACCGGTCGCTTTTTCTTTATTGACTATCGTTATTTTAAACACAGGAGGCTGATATCCCGGTGGTTTATAGAGTAATAATGCCCCATGCTTTTGCTTTTGCTTTACTGGTTAATACTTAGTTAATAATTCTGTGATCTAGTTTATTGGAATCGATTATAATTATATTGAATTGCTTTACTCGACTACCTCGACACACAAAGCTACCGCTGCATTAAGGCGATCTCAGTCCGTCGTACGCGTAAAAAAAAGTAAAGTTAAGAAAGTTGTGGTTAAATACGTAGAATGGACTATATTAAAGACAAAGTAGTAGTAGTAGTAGTGTATACGTATACATCTAAATTGGAGCACGATTAAAATGTATGTACAGATGATGCATATAAAGATAGTGTAGGAATACTAGTTTGATTACTTTCTATGCACTTTGGTCGCAGTTGCGTCATCTAAACAGTCGGTAGGTACCTAGCTCTGCCTTGCTTGTCTATGAGAACGCAGGGAAAATCAAGTTCGTTGGTAAAATTTGCTGAAGATAACATGTGGGTGACCACCAAGGGGTCAAGATAAGATGACTAACACTAACGTTAGCAATTTTGAAAAACGGATCTTTTTAAGCGGGCTCACTCGACGGGTAAACCTATTATTGAGAATGCACCCCCTTAATTTTGTTTGTACGCGCTCTGGGTGGATAAGCTTCTGTCACTCGCGCACTCACTCACTGGTCAGAAAGAGACCGATGTCTTATCCACTTTTATGCACACCGATAAACACGGCCATAATCGGCCCGCTGTCGGGACAACTTAAAGTCACCTATTATAGGTCGTCCGTCGAAGTCAAGATCGAGTCGTTCAAAATAATCACCTACTTGAGGCCCTACGTAAGATGTATTACGCTAACTAGCGTAGTATCTATTCCCTTCATTTTTAAACCAATCGCGTCACTAATAGATAATAGATCACGTGACTCTTCGTATCACGTCATAAAACCGAAACGAATAGAAACGCTAGTTATCGTAAATGCAGCTTGGCTAGGGGCCCCTGATAAAGTGTTGTTGTAGCTTTTATGGCTTATGTTTTTAAAGTGGCACCTAAGGCAACCAAAAGACCACAGATGTGACCACTTGTTTTCCATTCGCTAGAATTGAAAACCGGTACCTACTTATACAGAAACCACAGAGCATAAAACTTAAAAACCTTAACCGCATCTTATAATACTGACTCCTATTCACGTAAACACGTGTAGGTCTACCTAATGAAATGTACGGTCACGGAAAAGTCATTATTTCCAATATGTGAGCGGAGTTTGTATCGTACATTAACTCTCAGAACAACAAAGTGCAAAACAAGCCAGTGAATATACCAAGTGTTATGGGTTTTCTTGTGTATAATCTTAATGACGGTTCGTTAATTATGGCGATAGTATCAACTTGGGCTTAGTAAAGTAGTCTCACTTATTATTTAATTACTGTAGAAATCATACTTAAAGGAAGAAAGTCAAGTTTCTCCGTCTATGACTAGGTACTTAGAACTGGAGGCTTTCCGCAAGATCTTTCGCACGCACGTAGCATTATCGGTTAATTCTTTGGAACGAGGTAACTACACCACACCAATACCTACCAAGCTTTTATCATATAGGTAGGTAATTAACTTCTATAATAAGTACTAGCTCTTATTCATTTGACAATAAACTTGTATCATTACATTAAAAATAAAACGTTTTCGAAAATAAGATGGGTCTGGCAAGTACTTAAGTTTTCAGTTTAGTCATATAGGTACAGATGTAGTGTAAGATTATAACTACATCGTTCTTGGGCCAAAAAGTTCGTAAGTATTAATCTTGTTTTCTCAGCCAGCTTCAGTACCGTCACAGAATAAGTAATAGTACAGTACAAGTACTACCGTCTATAAGCTGAATGAGAAAGCGAGACAAATACGAACTTATCCGACAAAATACGATGTCGTAGTATGATGTATTATTTCTACACTTTATGTATCGATGTATGCATTACATCTGTACCTACATACTTTATAGCGTTCCGTATATACTCAAAGGGTGTCAACTTACGGTACCCTATTACGTATAAGGCTTCACTGTCAGTCCGTCTGTCTCTGGTTCCTTTAAATCGTAATATAGACTACTAACGGCTTTAAAATCAAATAATAAGAATAAAATAAATAGGTATAGTCAGGGTAAAAAAAGGTTCGTTACTTTTGGACCTTAAAGCGTTGAAATAGAGTCGAAAAGTGACGAACCTTTTTTTACCCTAACTGTACAAGAAACGTTTTTTTTTCGGCGTGTCGTGTGCGAGACCGACTCGCATTTGGCTGTTTTTTTATTTACATAGTTACCTACTCATTTACTTAATTAAATTCATAAGTGCGGTACCTACACAGATACCTACACCATATTTTGCGAAAAAACGAACAAGGTTTGCATTTGCATACATTGTTGAAATGACAGTGTGAAACTTGATTTTTTTTACAGATCCTGTGTTAAGAGTAGTAAAATTCCTTTGCGCTCAGAATCGTGGGTAGCATGTTGCTAGTAATAATTGTGTCACGTTCATAGAATTGCATGATGGATATTGAATAATAATTAATGCACCGCTCGACGTCCTTTCTGTTTCATAATCATAACTCATAAGTACGAGTAATAAGAATATCGACTTGCTTCATTTGACTCTGCCTTATTATACCATTACAAGACCAGATTTAAAATTAAGTAACTGTATGATAAAATAATTATATCGGTCATCGATGGGGTTAATAAAGACAGTAAAGTAATGACCGTTGAAATAAAACCAATTGACGGTAAGTATTTTAGGGCAGTTTAAGAAGTAGTAAAGTCTTTGTTTTGGACCGCAAGGAAAACGAGACACCTGTCTCACCTGTATTTTGTTGAAAAGCTTTGTAGTTTTCTAAAGTTCCGGCCAGTACATAGTTCTATTTCAAACACTTACCTTAAATATTGGAAATAGCAAATTCTACGCAAAGAAGACTTACTTTTGTTTTTGAAAACTATAAATACTGAATTTATGGATTTTTGAATATAGGTACTTAAGTCTTTCTTAACCGGGCATCGAACCTGATGACAAAACAATGAAGATGCTCCGTCAATTGTTTTTTGTTTAGATTTAAATAGTAGGTAGGTACATAATATGTCGTCTCATGTCGCGAGTCATGCTCTCTCTCATGCATGACGTTCCGCGCTATGAAAACAGACTTATTTTTACTCGCGTTTGCCTGCCACTGCGACTAACGTCCATGTAGAAGTTTTTTCTGTCTTGGATGTTTTCTTTGTATTTAAGTATTTAAGTGCTTATGTATGCCTACTTATTGTAATATTAATACGTAGTACTACTATCAGCCCATTGGAACCGTGAGCCACCAATAGAACGGTGTCACAGTGACATAATGAAACAGTTTGTGTGACACTTTCTTACGACTTGAATCATACCGCTACTGTGACTAACTAGAACTCTAGTTAATTCTGATAGTACCTACAATCATAGAGCTCAGTTTGGGAGTGCGTGAGTTGGTCCTCGAATATAATTTTTTTATGAAGCGGTCCTTGGCCCACCTGGAGAAGTCTAAATAGGCTGAGGACCCAGGCTATATATTAACTCAAAAAAATATATTGCCCAACGAAGTGGGCACGGGAACCGTTAGTATTAAATATAGTGGTGCTAATAGACATCACTAGAATGCTCGAATAAATGCCCAAGTCTGTCAACAACATAAAGTAAAGGCAGTATACCTAGTATGTATGTATGTATGTATGTATGTATGTATGTATGTATGTAAACACTTTATTGTACACAAAAAAAAACAGAAAATCTAATACAATACAGAGTTAGAATGTACAAAGGCGAACTTATCCCTTTAAGGGATCTCTTCCAGCTAACCTATAGTATAGGTAGAGGCCCCGGCAAGCTACAAAGGTGTCTCGTTTTCCTTGCGGAAAACGAGACACCTGTCTCACCTGTATTTTGTTGAAAAGCTTTGTAGTTTTCTAAAGTTCCGGCCAGTAGGGTAAGGTAACCAGAAGTCGGCCTGGAACCTATAGTCGGCCTTTTCGGCCTTTTATTCGCCACAAATAGCGCCAGTTTTGAAATTATCCAATGACATGCATGTATAATAAATCTCCAACTTCTGATTGGTCGAAAGATCGCGTGATCTGTACGGGGAGGGGTGAGCGGCGAGAGTAAAACAGGTTCATACCAGCGTCGTCCGCGATCACGTAGTGTTGTGCGATGTCCGCCATTTTATCTCTAACTTTCCAAGTGTTGATTATTAGCGGTAAGCAACTTCTTTTTATACAATGTAGCATTAGTTTTATTTTGAATATTTTTTTTAATAGTTAACGAGTATATTTTGGTACGACAATCGATGTTTTTCCCCACGAAAGTAGTATTTTGAGGCGGCCGACTATTGGGTGCTAACTTTTTATTGTTAAATCCAGTAGTCGGCCGTAGGTGGCCGACTTCTGGATTTTGGCATTTTTTTTCTTTTTGAATGCTTTTGACGTCATTAGATGTGTAATTTTTTATTAATGAATTTAGTAAGTACTTGTAGAACTCTAATACGATGCAAACCCAGTAGTCGGCCGCATTGAAATGTATTATATTCACGCGGCCGACTATTGGGTATTGAGGTTCTAAAGCTCGGCCACCTGTTTTGATAATGATAGGTATATGTAAAATGTGCCTTTTGGGTGGTCACAATTTGCTTCTTTTTCAGTTAAATATGCTTCAAAGACCCATATTAAAATTAATAAAACGTGTATGTAAGAAGAAATACGTATGTTAATTTTTTTTTTACTGATACCTAGTTATTTCTTATTGTTAATTTCAACCAATGTAACGGCCGAGCACTGGAGACCCAAAGGCCGAGGTAAGGTCGTTTGGGGCCGACTACTGGGCAAAAGTGCCCTTTTTTGTTTTTTCTTAATTATCTAAGAATTGAAGAAATTATTAAGTGTTTTTCTTTACAAATATTAAAGTTTAATAAATGATGATTGAATAAAAAGTTGTCCTTTTTCAATTGGTTCCTGCAGGCACAAATGAGAGGAGTTTGAACTTAGAACTTTCGTAAAAAGGCCGACTACTGGTTCCCTTACCCTACATAGTTCTATTTCAAACACTTACCTTAAATATTGGAAATAGCAAATTCTACGCAAAGAAGACTTACTTTTGTTTTTGAAAACTATAAATACTGAATTTATGGATTTTTGAATATAGGTACTTAAGTCTTTCTTAACCGGGCATCGAACCTGATGACAAAACAATGAAGATGCTCCGTCAATTGTTTTTTGTTTAGATTTAAATAGTAGGTAGGTACATAATATGTCGTCTCATGTCGCGAGTCATGCTCTCTCTCATGCATGACGTTCCGCGCTATGAAAACAGACTTATTTTTACTCGCGTTTGCCTGCCACTGCGACTAACGTCCATGTAGAAGTTTTTTCTGTCTTGGATGTTTTCTTTGTATTTAAGTATTTAAGTGCTTATGTATGCCTACTTATTGTAATATTAATACGTAGTACTACTATCAGCCCATTGGAACCGTGAGCCACCAATAGAACGGTGTCACAGTGACATAATGAAACAGTTTGTGTGACACTTTCTTACGACTTGAATCATACCGCTACTGTGACTAACTAGAACTCTAGTTAATTCTGATAGTACCTACAATCATAGAGCTCAGTTTGGGAGTGCGTGAGTTGGTCCTCGAATATAATTTTTTTATGAAGCGGTCCTTGGCCCACCTGGAGAAGTCTAAATAGGCTGAGGACCCAGGCTATATATTAACTCAAAAAAATATATTGCCCAACGAAGTGGGCACGGGAACCGTTAGTATTAAATATAGTGGTGCTAATAGACATCACTAGAATGCTCGAATAAATGCCCAAGTCTGTCAACAACATAAAGTAAAGGCAGTATACCTAGTATGTATGTATGTATGTATGTATGTATGTATGTATGTATGTAAACACTTTATTGTACACAAAAAAAAACAGAAAATCTAATACAATACAGAGTTAGAATGTACAAAGGCGAACTTATCCCTTTAAGGGATCTCTTCCAGCTAACCTATAGTATAGGTAGAGGCCCCGGCAAGCTACAAAGGATATACGGCATGTGGACTGGAGTAGATTACTTTGATTATGATCCTGATAACATACACCTAGTTGATACTAGAATCAGCGATATGTTATTACGGTATGTACAAACGATGCCCATTACAACGATAACGCTCGATCGTTAGACTAACCAGTGGATCGTACATCCTGTTTTCAGTTTATTAGTATAATGTTACATGTATGTTCGGATTGACAACTTATACCTACGAGTACATGGTTTTCCCCCTATTGTTTTTAACTCGGCTACCGTTAATAGAGTAATTAAAGGTAAAGAAAATGTAAGGCCCCAGAAGTATGAAAAGACAACTTAAAACCCATTTTTTGTAAATTGCAATAATTTAACCCGAGGACGGGTTTTTGCACGTCAAAGTAACTATTTACTCGAAACATATCAATTATATTATAATGTTATGGTATTTTGTAGTGCTTCTCTACATAGTGTAAAACAAAGTCGCTTCCCACCGTCTGTCCCGTATGTATCTACGTACGCTTAGATCTTTCAAACTAGGCAACGGATTTTAATGCTGTTTTCATCGGTTCCCCTATGAAATCGCTAATCGTCATTGTCCTAATTAATCTTTTCTCCGAAATTTCGTTTATCCTAAAGCCATATCCGATTAACTTTTGAAACTTTTTAGTATTGTAATATGACCCTAACCTAACCGAGCCACAGATATAATTGGAAAACTTAAAAAGTGGCCTGACCCATTAGAAAACCGTTTAGGCCAAATGAAAATTCGGACAAACGATGTGTTTGGACTACTTTGGACAAACGTTGTTAGGGATTACGAGGGGCACCCGTTTTCATCAATCTATTTATATATGTATGAATGTTTGTCTGTATGTCCTTTATAGAATCATAAACTATGCATTTGATCATGTGATTTTAGTTAGTGGCGTAGCAACGCGCGCAGGGGACAGCTAGTAGTATAATAATAAATTCTGATCCATAAACGTGTGTTACAGAAAACTCACATAAACTGAAGCAAAGCGAGGGCAGGTCACTAGTTACATATAAACAAAAGGTCATGACATTTTTTGACTTTTACGGGGTTTCACGTGGTACCTAATGTTTGATTGATCACTTTGTTTACTTACACGTTCGTTGGGGTTATTCCCACCTGTTACCACCAATTTGTTACCTCTGGTAATAGCTAAGTTTTTTTTTCCCACCTGTTACCATTAAAGTACTCGTTGGTATAGTCTTTATTATTTCTAGCGAGCCGATCTTCTAGACAAAGGCCATTGTTTGTGTACAATACCATTATCTTTCTGTGTCCGTAACCGCAAGCCGATTACATACAAAAAAGTTAGAACTACATTGAATGTCCATAGAATTATCAACCCTATCCTCTTAGTCAGTAGGTTTAAAATGTAAAGTGTCAGGATACAGATATGTCTTTATTATTTGAACCGGTCTTATTCCCTATACAATATTACCATCTTCTGTCGCCAGATAATAAAGACATAATCTGTATCCTGACACTTTACATTTTAAACCTACTGACTAAGAGGATAGGGTTGATAATTCTATGGACATTCAATGTAGTTCTAAATTTTTGTATGTAATCGGCTTGCGGTTACGGACACAAAGAAAGATAATGGTATTGTACACAAACAATGGCCTTTGTCTAGAAGATCGGCTCGCTAGGAATAATAAAGACTATAATAAGTGGGAATGTTTTAACCATTTGTTACCACTAAAATATTTGGTAGTAACTACTGGGAAAAAAATCCAGTAGTTACCACCTAATCTCTCACCAATTAGTTTAGTGGTAACAGCTGGATTTTTTTATTCACAGCAGTACAAGTTGAAAAAAAAGAACCCAGCTGTTACCAGTGGCAACAAATTGGTGATAACAGGTGGGAATAACCCGTTCGTTGCGTCGAACAGGCATTAGTATGTACTTTTGACGTCCCTTCGTGTTGTTGGGGCCTAATGCGTAAGTAATTGATTTCTTACAAAAGAGCGCATCAGCCGGCCACACTAAATATTTATACCTTAATTGCATTAAGTAATTCAATTAAAAACCTCACTCTAATAGCTACCAGGAACTTGGGAAAAACGTTTACGTCAGACACCGGCTCACGAGGTTTTTTGTGATCCGAGAATTATGCTAACACTTCTCATCACGGCGTGCAAATAATTGTGTTGCCTATTATTACTTAGTTGGTGCAAGAACTCTGTTAATACTTGACTTGTGTACCAATATCTATATACATAGGTATATCGCTTTATTTTATAGCGGATCCCTTTGACTGCCATACATATCGTTGGTCATACATAGTGTATTGTTAGTCATAATTTTTTTTGTCATAACTTTTTTCAGGCTGAAGTTACAGTTTTATATAAACGTTTATCGTGTAGATTCGTTAGGTTAGGTTAGGTTAGTTTTATAAAAATCCTGAAAAAATAACCGTGTCCTGAGAAACATGCACTATGACTTGCGAAAATTATGACTTGAAACAGATTATGACTAAAAATAATTATGGCAGTCAATAGAGACCCATTTTATAGTGATAAAAATTATAATATAAAAATTGATTTAAACATAACAAGAAGACACAAAGATGAACGTATCATTTTAAGGGATCTCATGCAATTATTGCCAGCGATTGGAAAATAATCAAGGACACCGAATAGCCAAGTAAGTAGGTACAACACTTAAATAAGTAAATGTTTATAGTTTTGAGATAATCTACAGACTGAGACTGCATAAATGTCAGTTGGTAACAAATTCCATGATCGCACAGCTTGCACCGAGATGGATTTACAATGTTTTGGATAAGTAGGAAATGTAAAAGTTACCTAGGTACATTGTCACTCGATCGTAAATTATTAAAATAAGAGTCTTAAAATGGTCATTACTCATTACTTAGTTATTTTTAATGAGTATTCCAATTTTATTAGCGAAATGACAGCATTTAATTGCAATATACATAGACGACAGCCGAATTTACTACGTTGGGCTATAAGTGGCATTTTTTTTTTTAGAGAAGACAAACGATCACACAGGCCACCTGATGGTAAGTGGAAACTGTGACCCATAGACATTCGCATTCACAAGACTGCAATGCAATCCTAAGACTGCAAATGCGTTGCCAACCCTGAGGACTAAGATGGAATGCCTCTATGCTAGTCATTTCACCGGCTGTATTATCACCAAACCGGAACACAACAATGCGAACATTGCTGTTTGGCGGTAGGTTAGTGGATAAGATGGTGGTAGCGATCCGGACGGACCCTGCACAAGGTCCTACCACCCGCAAACTTATCCTTATCACGTTTCATGTTTTTCTTATAGACTAACCCCCTTACTTATAAACGTGGAATAAGCTTGGAATAGTTTATGCCATGCTTTGTCCTTATCTGTAATTGTGACATTTGCATCTGTCAGAAAGTGACAAAGCATGTCATAAACTATTCCAAGCTTATTCCACGTTTATAAGTAAGGAGGGAGGTCAGCCAATGGGCTTGGCTTCGATTATTATTATTACATAACATAGTGCATAAGCCTATGGTTTACAAAAGCTGAGATCCTAAACAAAATTGTAGGGTTCGGAGACTTTGTGGTACTATGTCTTGGTTATACGAGCGTGGTTTATTACGCTCCTATGTATAATTATGTATGGTTTGACCATGGAGACCAAAATTAGGAAAGACGTTAATAAATTCCAAAAACTCGTCGGACCTGATCTACACAATTCAAGCAGCTCACAAATGCCAGTATTACCTGCCTCCCTATTAATAATACCGACCCATTGAACTACAATTTGTATGCGGAGATCGAAGACGACTCACGAAACGTTCACGAAGTATTTTAATAACCTTAGACGAATTTAATAGTCAAAAATGGCAAGGTTTTTTTATGTTTTACACATTAGAATTCTTTAATATATTCACGTGATTCTAACATAATATCATAAAATAGAAGCGAAATCGGCACTGTATAATCTTGATCGTCCGTAATGATCAACTGAGATCACCAAAGTATCCATTTCATTATCTTTTAAACCTAGTTGACCTCTCCCTCAGCAGCTATCATGGATACCGTACGGCCGATGGTCCAGAGTCTAGACCACTCTACTTAGTACGCATAACATTCAATCTTGAAGTCAGGGCGTATGAAATACTTATTCGGGTCAGGCGTAAGGCGATGTAGACATCTACTTTTGTTTTCGGCCATCGTTCGGTCAACTTGACATGTCGCGCCTTCCTCCTTGTTAGCTACATAGCAAATAGAAATCAAGTTATGACTAATAAATAATATATGTTAGCTAGAATAATAATATACTCCAAAAAAACCAAATCTACGGTGTGTTACAGCGAGAATTGATCCCTATCCTATTTATGTCCATTTTTAAGATGATACAATAACCAAAAAACTCCAAGTGTTTTCTGTGTCTTGTCTTCAAATATATGGGCGATGGGCCACAAATCCCACAAACCACTAAATGACCTGTGTGCATATTTCCATGCCATGAAAAGGTTCTCTTATAAGTACATAGAATTAATAGTGATGTCACGAGTCGTGTTCCTTTATTAGTATTACATACAGGTCAGCTCCGTTTACGGCGGAACAAAAGACGCACGTCATTTTCGCATTAACATAAGTAGGTATTAGATTGTATGTCCAAAATATTTTTGTTTAGTCTCAATGCTACTTTCATGACAATACGCAAAAAAATAACAATTAAGAGTAAGTATTATAAAAAGGGGGCTTAATAACTACAGGGGGCCTAATATGGCTGCGTTTATCGCGTGATAAATTTTGGATAAGGCATCCGTCACCTTCTGACACGTAAATAAGTAGACGTGTCAAAAAGTGACGGATGGTTTATCCACAGTTGACACACGATATAGACGCAGCCATACTAGGCTCGCGAGTAGGTACCTACTCTAATAGTTTTTATTTAATTAATGTGAATGTTGAGATGGATAATATATGTCGTGTTACAAGAACGGTAGTTTGAAATTAGCGCCAGTGATAGAAATAAGTAAGAAGGTATGGTATGACCATGTCGTGAGTATGAGGAGTTCTGAGTATGAATGTGGAGGGTTGTAATTGTAACCCAAGAGGAAGGCCTAAAAAGAGATGGATGGATTGTGTTCAGAGAGAAATGACAAAGAAGGGAGTGAACGCTGAGATGACGGCTACTAGGGATGTGTGGAAGAAAACCGCCTCGACCCCAGACGATTGGAAAAAGAGCAAGGAGTTGATGACATTGATGAGTGAATTTAATATTTTATGTAAATGTCAAATATGGAAATAAATAAATTTATAACACTTATTGTAAAATCCACTACTTAATTAGCACCTATACGTGAAGTAATGCGATTAACACTATATTTTTTGCCCCTCGTACCTATATAACCATGGAATAATGTCGAACTTTGTCACGGTCAACATTTAAACTTCCTTATTTGGCCTGAGCCCGAGCTTATTTATTGAATGTGTACCTATATTCCGAGTAAACCCCAATGTTTAATACATGCGGCGTGACCATGGCCATGATCATGACCATGACCTATGAATTTCGAAGTGTTTTGTAAATACAACACTTTAAAAAATAATTTAGGAAATAATTTTCTAATAAAAATAATAATTGGAATATTCCACTTTACGGAACATATCGGGTGCACTAAGAAGAGATTTAGGAAATTCATCCCCTAAGGGGCTAAAATAGGGGAGTGTCGGAAAATTAATTCTAAGAGTACAGTCAAGGAAATTAATTCCTTTGGACTATGTGTGTAACGTAATCAATCAAAACGTAAGATTATCTTATGATTTTGTCAATTTGACATAGTCCAAAGTGGACTAGGAATTAATTTCCGTGACTGTACGTAGTCGCGAGCGTCCTCTACATAGTTTTTACGTATATTCATGCCACTTGAGATAGTACTGTTTATTAACTCAACGATAGTTATATCCTGACAAGTACCTATTACCAAACAAACGAAACATACAGTTCAATCTTAATCATAATACTATAATATGACAGCTGTTAAACCTACAATCCTTGAGTAAGATTATAAAGACCCTCCACACTACCTTAGTTTTTCGTATATTGACGCAACCGTTTAAACGTTCATTAAATAACATCTTAAATTGAGAACACTATTATGGATACTTATGAAATTCTACTAAATAGAGCTATTGGACATTACCACTCCACCAAAACATCGACCAAGCAATAATATAAAGATGTATAATATTTCAGAATGCCGGACCAGGACTTCGAGCACCAACAAGATCTTCTGACGATCAAAGATTGGCTTCAGAAGCAGCCTCATCTACCCCATGAAGTTGGTAAGGTTACATTATGAATATTATGACACCTGTCTTTTATAAAGCGTCTTGTTTGAACTAACACTCAGTATAGCTTACGTAATACGCTCAATACAACAACTGTACGAGAAGTACCTACAGGTTTTAACTAATGCTTTTGATTATTAACCGATACCTCTTCGCATATTCTTGTTGGTATCAGCGCTGGTTTTTTCTTCAAGTAAGCTCACTATTTCAGATTTTTTTACAAACTAGAGGTAATAAGCGTTTAATTGTTATGCATAGTTTAATTATTTGAGTCTACTAAAAACCAACCTCACGATGTTATAATTACTTTATAAGTGTTATAGTATTTTTCCTGTTCGCAAGCCTAATGAATAAACAATCTTAGTTTAGTGTCATAAGTTCGAGGTTACAAGCCTCAAGAGATCTACCTAAAACTACGTAGATTTCTTGTAAAATAAAATACACCCATACATCTTTCAGACCATTAAAATGTTTTTAAGGGAATTTTTAGATCTCGTGAGTTAGGGAATACCTATGATTTTTTTAATCGCATTTCTCAACAACATATGAAAACACCGTAAAAGTGATCTCCAAAAATGAAATTTAAATTAAAATTGGCCAGGAAATAGGGATGATGCGAGCATTTTAAACTACTAATCAGACAGCGATTCGATATGCACTGCGACCCCATGTTATACCTATTCTGTTTTGCTGGAAAGAGATACGAACAAATCTTAGTTGGCTAATCTTGGTTATTTGTACAGCTATTAAAAAAAAACTCAACTGTTTGTTACATGAACCAGCTTTTATTAAAGCTGTGAAAACAAGTCATGAATAACTAGCTATTGACTGGCTGGAACGTCTTCATCAGAACAGTACACCTATCGCATATCGTTGTTACTTATTTTGAGGGGAGCTCTGCGTGAAGCGTGGATAATGTCATTCGTAAGAGCTTATAATTCACGGCTTGCTGAAGAATCGATTGAGTACGCACAGGTTGGGCATTTGAGAGGTTCAGTCACCTCTATTATATTCCGTAAATTCTCTGTACAGTATGCTGATAATTGAGCATTGAAGCGTAGATGAGAATATTAAAAGCATACACAGTACAACCAGTTCCTTAATAGCGATCGGCAATCTTCTTTTTCTATGAAACACAAGTGAGAAATATACTGTCAGATGCGAGTGCAAGACAAGTGTGATAGCGATATTGGCGATAACCGGCCGAGAGCTATAAGAAGCTGGGTACACTGTAACGTGTTAATGTCAAGATGTCAAAAACTGTTATTTATATATTTGGGACCATTATTTTCGTTATAATCCTCACGATTATTCGAATGCGTTCTTAAAATCTGGTTTTATAGTATATTTTCAGTAATCTATTTGGGCGATGTTTAGGTAACTTTATAATGGCAAAGGCCAACAACCTCACAAAATCCCAACTTATGTAATTTCCAAACGTGTGTTATGCGTGGCGTGGGTGACACAACGCCAGTGTTACGCAGACATATGAATGAGACATCTTGGAAATTGTTTTAGATGCATGGGCCTGAACAAGTGTTTGATTGTATAATCAATAAACTAAGTGGTGCTTAACTAACAGAACCCTCACTAAGCCGGCGCTCTCCGTCCGTCTGCCTGTATCTTTTGAAGCGTAATAAAATAATTATATAGGTAGCTGTTTTACTGCTTGAGTCTGACTCGCATTTGACCACGTAGGTGTCATGTGTTCCTCAAGGGAATAATACTCCTGGTCCTTGCAGACGAGATCCTCCTGCGGCGGTTCCTCCACAGCTGCCGCAGCCTAGAGCGCGCCAAGCGTACTATCGACCTGTTCTTCACCATCCGCTCCACGGCGCCGGAGCTGTTCTGCAAGCGTGACCCTTGGGCGCCGGAGATCAGGCGCGTCTTCGATATCACGTGAGTGCCCTATCCTACAAATATTATAAAAATGCAAGTTTGTGGGTTTGATTGTTACTCTTTCACGCTGTAACGGCTTACCGGATATAGCTTTATGCCCTGGCTTAACTCATAGGCTACTTTTCATCTCCGAAAATTAAAAAGTTTCCGTGAAATAACGATAGTCGAAATAAATATGTTTACAAGTTAGGTGCAGCGGTATTTTTACTGTTAAGAAAAGAAAAATGGCAAGTTTTAAAATGCCCTAACAGCATTATTTGATAAAATCACCATTAGATAGTTACTCACTAAGATGGTTTCGAATGCTGCTGATGCTAAGCTGCAAAGGGAAATGAGTTAATATTTTATTTTTAAGTTCAAGTTGTTCGAACCGACGTGGTTCTCGAGACGTGTCACAACACATACACACCCCTCTTTTTAGCGTCGGGGGTTGATAAAACAGCACCGGTTACAAATTGAGTCATAACAATAACATGTAAATATATTGAATTTAGTTTACTAACAAGTACCTATTTGTGATTAAAGAAACAGAATGATGTTATCGAAATGTCTGTTATAGTCAGCGTTTCGGTTTTAAAAATTGCTTTACACCTGTTTATTAGCGACTTGCACGAATGTTGTTACACAGTTTCCATATCTATGTGCGTCAGAGAATAGGTAGGACAGTTAATTATCATTCATCCGACAAAAGAAATCGATGTTGATGTTACCTATTTGTCATTTTCTTGACTAAGTTGTTAATGCGACTTATTAACTCGTCTTACCCGATTGTGATTTCAAAAGAACTGTAATGAATTTAACAGTCTTCGAATACTTGCATGCATGTACGTAAGTACCTATGTGATCAAAATACGGGCGGGTTATGTCCAATTATGACTAGATTTAACCCTACCTAAAGTTGTTATTTTTGTTGTTGCATCTACCGTGTCCTATGCGCGTCCTATATGTACATGTACCTGTGTATTCTTCACAGGGACTTACTGCCCCTACCAAACAAAACAAAAAACAACGAGCGCATCTTCATCTACCGCCTTAACAACCCGGACATGGACCTCTTCAACTTCATGGAGGCCGTGAAGACGTTCTTCATGCTCGGTGACACCAGGCTGACCGAAGACGACGACATCCCCAGCGGAGAGATACCCATTTTCGACGCCGCCAACGTTTCCTTAAAGTTTATAGGGAAACTTAATCTATCGGTGCTGAGGAAATACATGATGTACACACAAGTAAGTAGATTTAGTCATTCATATGGTTAACATTGAAGAACAGAGGTCCTAGATAAGATGCTTAACAGTTAGTAAACGATTTTCGAAAACGGTCAATTTTAATGGAATTGACATAAGCGTTTGACGCGACCATCCATTAGCTTACGTCAATCCTATACATTGTTGATAACGTAACGATGACGATCTCGCAATGCATCTTATTTAGGGCCACAGGTTCTTTGAGAAAGCTTAACCTTAATTCATTTTATTCGATGTGTGCTGATAAATCGTGGTCGATCTATAACTTACATTTTCTGGAAATGTTGATTTGTAAGTGGATAATTTTGTCTAAAAGGGTCGAGACATTGATGAATAGACGTGTATAGCCCAGCAAGTATGCTGAAGGTCGCATTGCTTAACATTCTTAGCAGGCTCTTCGCACCCAAATCACGTGCCGAGGAAAACTGACGGGTTGGGCTTTTGTATTCCAACGTTGAATATTGTTCAGCAAAATAGATAAACCATGTTTATTTTTCAAGTCGAACCAGTTTGGGTATAAGTATATGCATCGTTTAATGGATTGGTTTTTATCGTTTAAAATTGTATGCAAATATATTGTATATTGTGCATAAAAGACAAAGTAACAAGACTAACAAGTATAATACTTTGATCTCTAGCCCCGCAAACAATGCATCCTTTCGTCACAGATTTCCGATGTAATATCTATTATGGGATGTAAGTTCAATGTTATGTTACCGATTATATTGCATTGTTTATGAATCAGCGGAGACAATGTCTCGGATACTGCGTCTCGACGCCTAGCCTGTTGGTACTTCACACAATGGGTAGGATGCACGCAATCAACTGCATAGGTATTTTAGATTGTTCAGGTTTGAGACATCAATCTGGGAAATGTTAACAAATCAAGATCACCGATATTTTGCATCTTCAGGACTGCCGTACAGGAATTACTTTAGTAACAAAAATTTTGTTCCACAAAACTTGTACTATATTTATAGTATAAGTCCCTATTATTTCCATTAGATCCTTTCTTTCATTCTTATGTACAACATTAGCAATCGAGTAGTTAAACTGTAAAAAATTCAAGTCGGTCTACTGAAGCGGTTATGTTGAGTCAAGTTAAATCTGTCCCAACCGTCCATTTGTTCGTGCGGAAGACACATCCAGTTGACATTGTAACTGGATTTTAAACCATAACCGATTTGAATTATGGTTGTGACATGGATGATTATCTTGTTAAAGGAAGCGATGCCAATCAGACTGAAGCAGGTGCACGTGATCAACGCTCCATCCTACATCGGCAAGATACACGCCATCTGCAAGCCCTTCCTCAAGGCCGAGGTTGCTAAACTGGTACGTATATCTATACTAGAGGACGCCTGCGACTTCCTTTGCGAGAAGCCTTCCTTAGTGTACCCTCACGCAGGGAATTCACTCCAAATTTCAATTCTCTAGGTTTAGCACTTTAGCCTGGTAGTCAGTCAGCCACAGAAAAGTTTTATATTCAAAGAAATACATTAAGAGATCTGCAAAATGGCTCTATGCATTGTATGCTCTACGAAATGCATTTTTTAAGTGGAAGTGAGGTTGCTGGTCCGTAGGATTGGCAGGCCCAGCCCAGGGCCCACTATTTAAAAAGTCACGAGCATCATTTAGATCCGAGAAGCACAGGTCCGATCATGGTAGAGATGTTTGGGGATGGTCTATGTCCAGCAATGGACGCGTTTCGACTGACATGATGATGTTGGTATGAAGATCGAACAGACTCTACGATATCTTTGCAAGGTTTCAATTGCGTTGCGTCTTCTGTTAGGTGTTTTACCGAATTTATGAATACATACAAACTTTTTGGTGATGCAGCCGTTCAATGCGCCCAGAAACACGAAATCATCCATCATAAGGACGCCGTGCAGTGCTCTAGAATCCACTTACCATCAGGTGGCCTGTGCTTGTTTGGCAAATGCAGGCCATAAAAAAGTGAATCTGATTTGGTTGCGCACCTGTTCAATCCTGCCCTCCAGATCGTTGCAACGACAGATAAACCGCACTTTCGCTTTCTAAATGGGACTACGTAGGTAAAATGCTGTTTGTCATTTCCAGATTAAATTCCACGAGCCCCAATCAGAGACTTTGTACAAGGACGTGCCGTTGGAGCTCCTGCCCGAGGAGTATGGCGGCGACGCAGGCTCCATCGATCAGATCAAGCGGCACTGGATCAAGAAGATTGAAGCGAAGCGGTGAGAAATACTCGGCTTTCTAGGCGGTACAAACCATATCGTCTTTGTTTTGACCTGTTATGGTAAGTAGGTATTGTTTTTAACCCGGCCGCCATTATTGTCAAGTATAGGTACACCGTGGGAACGAGTAACCCGACAAATTTTAACCATCGATTCTAGAGCCAATTTGTAGTATATAATGTGATATAACATGTAGCCCAATAACGCATAATTTCAGAGTTTTTAATTATTAAAAAAAAAAAAAAATTGAATTTAAACTCTGTCACCTTAACGTAAAGCAATATTTTCTAAGAAAGATTCATCTTGTAAATAGCGATGTCATCAACGTACAACGTAAATTAATTTAATCAATTTCTTAGTAAATAATGCTTTAGGTATAGGTGACAAAGTTCAAATTAAATTAACTATGGAATATTTTTTTTAATAATAAATATCTTGGAAATTATGCGTTATTGGACTACATGTTATATCGCATTATATACTACAAATTGGCTCTAGAATCGATGGTTAAAGTTTGTCGGATTCCTCGTTCCCACGGTGTATAAGAGCTATCAAAGCGTTGACAATACGATAACATCTCAAAGACGATGTGGGTTTTTACCGCCTAGAATTTTGACTTTGCTTGCCCAATCCCTTCAACTTACCGCATTCACTGTCGGCATTGTTTTCCAAACTTTCGTCAGGTGCTTATCATTTGTTTTATACAAGCTCGTATACTTTAAGAACGAACACACATATTCGTTCAGGGCACCGGGTAAAAATCATTAAATTGTTTTTTGCGTTGCTGGCAGGAAATGCGTTGTTCGGTAACTCAGCAGCTAGAATCTTTAGATATAATAATAGCAACAAATATAGTTGTCAAAGAAGTATATTGTTTTAGGGCTGATTTTTCAATCTCCAGATAATATTACCTGTCAGGGAAATTGTAGCTCTGTCCTTATCTTTCTTATGACAAAGAAAAGGACAGAGCTACAATTGACCTGACAGATAGTGATATCTGGAGATTGAAAAATTAGCCCTTAATCGAAATAATTTAAGGGTGAAAAAGATCTGAAAAGAGTCAAGGGCATTTTTCCAGCTGTTGACCTATAATAAAACCGCCATATCCAACGGATGAAAAACAAGCATAAAACCTTTTTCTTGTTGGGTAGTTAGGTATCAAGCGTCAAGCCTACAATTGTTACGCAAGTGCTATTCAGAAAGAGAACAGCGGGCCTAGTATGGCTGCGTCTATATCGCGTGTCAAATGTAGATAAAGCATGCGTCACCCTCTTACTTATTTACGTGTCAAAAAGTGACGGATGCCTTATCCAAACTTTGTCACGCGATACGCGCAGCCATATTAGGGCCCCTAAGGTTTGGTACAGATACACCCTGTTCGTATCTATCATAAATACAATCTTACATGGATCCGTGTGCAAAATATTATTCAGGAGGAAGTATTTTCTGCAAGCCAAACCTAGTCGGTGCACACTGTGCACGTTTATACTTAATACTCGTGATGTAAGTTATTCCTTATGGCGTTCTTGAAATACCCTTCTTAATCTTTACTTAAGTGTGTATTCTTAATATTTCAGTGACTGGTTCTTGACAAATGACAAGCGGTGGGCAGTGGAAGAGTCTCTCAGGCCTTCGAACTGCAAGGACGACCGGGCTGACAAGGTCCGGGATCTCCCCGGTTCCTTCAGGACGCTTGCTCTAGATTAACATCGGATATCGAGGAGTTTCGGATTTAAATGAGGATTTACATAGGTATTACATATTATTGTAAAGTTTTAACCATTAATCGCTACATGTAAGGCGGTTTTGAAAACACTTCGTTGCGTAAGATAGTGACACATGAGCAAAAGTTTTTGTTGAAAATTTCGTGGCATAAAGCTTTGGATTTTACTGACGTGTTACTAAATACGATGCCAAAATATATGTTAGTAACGTCGTTAAATATTTGTTGGTGTATACGATGCATAAACTATTTTTACGGTATTATATTTGCCCACTCAAAAAGTAGGTTTCATTCTTAAACTGGGAATCATTCGTGAGTTAAGTTTAGGTATTTAAAAATCTTTGACTCTACTTACATATATTTCGATGGATGGGATGGGTATGACCTGATTCGTCTTCCTGTTGGAAGACACGGCCATATTAGGACACGCAAAAGAGTATACTTAGTAGAAATGAAATGAAATACAAAATACATTATAAATAACAAAAGTCTAGCGTGGTTTTAAGGCAGAAAGCAAAAGGCGAAAAGAAGATTTTATTCAATATCTTCCTTACTCTCAGGCTTTATGGACTAGGCCGCTATTGCTGGAAAGCGCAGTTTGTATAAATCAACTTTTTTACAGAAAAGAATAGTACTTAGCTAAATAAATTTGCATAAGTTGATTCCACCCACATAGGGATACCAGATATAAATTCAGAATCTTTGATTATAGTTGCGTGATGCCGTCTGGCAAAACTAATTATGTTTTATATAACCGATCGAAATAATGCAGGTTTTTAGTCTAACTATAGTCATTGTGGCAACCGCTGTGAATGTTATCCTATATGTTTTCATTATTATGATAATGATTAGAACCATACGGGTGAAATTGAGAAATTTCAAGATTGTTTTGAAGATGGATTATGTAAAGTGGAAGTGTTTACTTAGATTTTAAATTATCTATTATTATTATAAATAATGTAATCATATTGTTATTTGTTTCGTTAAATTGATAGTGATCGCAATAAGTTCATCAATAAAACAGGTAATAGTATTATAAAATATATGTTTTTTATTTACCGAAAATCATTTAACAATTTTCAGTTATTGTTATCCCTGCCATTATAGACCTAACCTCGTAAATACATAGTATAGTTTGGCAAAAAGGAATTTTAGAATGGTGACAAAAGGAACTACGATATTTTTAAGTAGCCATCACCATATTAAAAACAGTAATTAAAACCTCAACAATAAAGTAAAATACATACATACATACATACATTAAATCACGCCTGCTTCCCAGAGGGGTAGGCAGAGACCACTTCTTTCCACTTGCTACGATCTTGACAAATTTCTACATACATTAAAAAAAAAACACATACAGATACATTAAATACATTTTTAATATTTAATAGTACACGAATGTAAATAGAATCATATCCATGTCATAATTTCGTCGAAGAATTGCTACCGGTCGCCGATCATTAATTATTAGTGTAGAATGTAGATAATTACCATGTTTCGTGATATTTTTTTTTTACTCAAGTTAAAGTCCTTGGTACGGATGACCTTGAAATTCTCGATCGGTTATCGGGCTACTCCTCCACAAGAAACTGAAGAAACTGGTAAAAAATGCACTAAAAATATCTTTTTAATACATATGACCTGTTTTAATAAACTTAAAAAACAACCCACTACTTATCCTCAGCGACATCAGATAGCGTAAACCAAATTTCCCAACGACGATAAACTTTCGAAAGTTCAGTGTTACAGATGTCCACATCTGTAACTGTCCTCCCGAGAAATGGATGAGGTTCTGATTTGGTACAGTAAGTAGAAGTAACATTTTAGACCAATCGCGGTGGAGCTCGGTCGGTCACTGTTTCGAGGTCAACAAACTCGTTTGGCCGGCCGGGCCGGCACGCGTGACCCCCCCTTAGTTATGTTTCTTTTGGCAACCGGTAAAAATCTCAAATTGATTGTGAGTATATGGAAGGTGAGAAATATACCGCAAGAACTGTAAAGCATTTGGATCGCTTGTAAGTAAAAATTACTAGTAGGTTACACTCCAATTTTGATACTATACTTATACCGGTCCACTAGGGTCCTAGTGAAAAAGGACATAAGTCACCTTAACTCGTACTAAAACCGGGCAAGAGCATATGTCGGACCATGCTCAATGTAGGTTTCCGAAGCCGTTACTACAAAAAACAAAAAACTATCTCACAAATCAACATGTATGAACTAATTTTCTGTTTAAAGTTATTTGGTGCTGTCTTAGATGATTTTTAGCAGGTAAAGTATAAACACTTGACACGGGGGGGGGGGACACACTTGACTCTAATGAAAATTAGCGCTTAAAAGCTTAGTATTTCATAAACGGATCCCTTAATCGAAAAATTGTACACATAAACCAGCAATATTTTTGAAAGACCTATCCAACGACACCCTACACTATGGGGTAGACGAGAAAAATAAAGCGTTCGTAGTTTGACTAAAGAACCCTAAAAAAAAGAGTAGATACCCTAAACAGACTAGGTATACTAGACCCATTTTCACTTGATCTTTAGTAGAACGTATTCCGATATACTACCTAGTAAAAAATATCTTTAACTTTTTCAGATCGTAATTAATTTAATTTAGTAAGAGGTATTAAGATTTTAATGTAGTAGAGTTCGGGGCTCTATTCTGCTCTGTATAACCGTATGATATCGTATTTTCAAATTTATGATAGCTGTATTTTACATGACGTTTCTAATGGCGGCCGAGGTAAAAACAATACCATAACATATCAAAAACAATATGGCTTTACCGTGTAGAATAGAGCCCCTAGAGGTAAAGAATACTACCAAAATTATTTGTGATTCTGAAACTTAATATCTAATCCTTAATATCTTCCCTATGGATATTTTTTGTAAGCTTCGATATGTAACGTGTTACGTTGATGTGGGTAAGCCTACGAACATACAAATAAGTATCTGGCCATCCCAAAATGGGAAAACTGGATCAACTCTCCAAACAAGTGAGGGAAAAAGAGACACCAGTATCAATTGATAATAATTACCAATTGTAATATGCGGAGACTTATTGTCAGCAATTTACACTTGTCATATATTATACCCAATTCTTACTTTCCTGTATTAGTCTGTAAGTCTTCCTAAAATAAATAAATAAATAAATTAAATAACATTGATTACTTTTTGTATTTGGTATAAATCAATTTATTTGTTACTAGTTTCTGCCCGTGGTTTCGTCCGCGTGGATATCGATTATCATTATTCCTCGGGAACTTTTAAATTTTCCGAGATAAAAAGTAGCCTCTGTGTTAATCTAGTGTATAAGCTATCTCCATTCCAAATTTCGTCCGACACTGCCCAGCCGTTGCAGCGTGAAGAAGTAACAAACTAACACACACACACACACACACACACACACACACACACACAAGAAATAATTATTTACCGAATAACTCAAACTTTAAATGATGCGAAAAATAAAATGTACGTAAATCGAGTGTAAAGTGAAGTTGTAGCAATTAACCTTAAAATATTGAAACCGCCAGTTGTCTAAGTAATCATAATCAATCATTGAGAATTCTTTGAAGTAGCTAACAGGTGAAAAAAAACTCACGTGGTTAGTGATTTTTTCGCGTGCTAGTCTGCAATGTAATTTACTAACCTTTATTATTGTAGAGATGTAGTGGCAAAATTTACCGTTAATAGTGGGAGATAACCTTCCTAGAGGGAGATTTGACACAATTAATAACTGAAGTTTATGTGTAAAAATGGCTTTAATACAATTAAAGCACTTTATTTGCATTATTCTTATAGTTTGGGTTAAAAGCAGTAACTATGTATGAATCTATGTACCATGTGGTAGCGAATTCTTTCTAACATAACCAGTGGGACTAGACAAGTTGCCATCGTTCACGTACGCTAGCGTTAGGTGATCACTGGCGACATGTGTTGTCATTGAAAAATGTATGGGAATGACGTAAGTCACGTGATTTATCACTCGTTACTGACACGCTGAAAAGTGATCACTATCACTCGCGCTATTATGGCAACTAGTCTAGCCCCACAGAGGTGCTATGGCTTAACGCACTCGCAATTATTGTTTTCCTACTCCTGTACTTTTATCTGTCATTTATATAGTCACGAACACTATATAAGAACATACATAATATGTCCGCAGAATAATCCAGAGAAAAGTCTATCTTGTCTATGCCCCAAAACAGCACTTGTGCGTTTTTGAGATAAAACGGTACGGCCAGCTGCCAAAGCTTAGCGTTGCACAATGGATTTAATCATATTTTAACGATTGTGAAATAATGACTATAAATCACCTAATGTTATGAGAAATGATTTCGGTTACCTGATTGGTCGATTTTAAAATAGCTATATCTGGTTGGTTGATAGGAAATACAAAGTTTTTTTAAAAGATTTAAATTAGTTAAAGAGAAACACGTACCTAAAAGAACCTATCGTTCCGTTTGACAGTCGATGTGTATTGTGATTGGTGGATTTAATTTGGTGAAGTATTCTGATTGGTCAAATTAAAATGTTTTGGAATTGTAAATAATTCTATTTTCCATTCCGTCAATTTAAAAACAAAGTAAACCATAGACACATATTTTGTCATTTTCTTGTTTCCCGCTCGTTTGTTGTTCTTTACTTCGTTCGTTCGTTTGTAAATTTTTTCGCTTAGTTTTGCATTTCATTTGAAACCTAGTCGTAGAAAAAGTATTGTATGCAACGGTGTATAACTAAGTCAAAAAACACTCGTGGCGCTTACCTTTACGATGTTCGCCTTCGGCTCACATCGTAACACACGCCACTCATATTTTTTGACCTCTCTTATACAACTATTGCATAAACTACTATTTCATTTTGAAAATCGAAGGCTTGTCTGCGTACAAAATGAAAACAATTGTTCCGCTTTGAAGCCAATAGAGATTGCGAGTGCGTTAGGTAATAGCGACGCAGGGCTGTTAGGTGTTTATTCCCCCGAAAGGTTTAGGTCAGGATAGGAATAGAACCTCCGGCAGGTAGTCGCCTTATCGTGGTGGTGGGGCTTAGTAGCGGTAGACTGGTCTGGTCACCCACGGTGAAGCAAAGAGGTAGGTAGCCGGTGCCGGCCTGATTGGGGCGTCGGCTGGCTCATGGAGGTTCCGCCTAGGGGGCTCCTTTGAGTATGCTGCGGCCTGAATTATCTTCTTTCAATCTCCGAGCCAGCGCTACACGGTTCTGCAGAAGAAGGTCTTAGTCGAATGCGCAAACAGGACCTGCAGCCCTCGCCAGCAACGGTGTGGAGGGAAAATCGCTTGGTTTTTAGTGGGTATCTGTCCATTCTTGGTTGGTGAGTCCCACATTAGGCTCCCCGGGGCCCGTTTGAGGGTGCCTTAGTGAACCAAGGCACCCTCCTGGAGTCATTAGCGTCGAGGTGCCACAGCCGAATGCGCTCGTTCGTGATCGCGTGGCACCTCCCCGAAGGACGCAGATGGTTTACCGCTGGGGTTTTAGTGGGTATTCTGGCCGTTCTCGGCTGGTGAGTCCCACATAACCATCCCAGGCCCCCCCTGGACCTGGGTGGTATGCGTAAAAGCATTTCCCCAGCGACAAAAAAAAAGGCTCCCCGGGGCCCAGGTGGTATGCTTAAAAGCATTTCCCCAGAGACAAAAAATAAAAAAGATAGGAACAGAAGGATCTCTGGGTTAATTCATGTTTCAAATAAAATCTTACAACTACTATTTAGCACTGGAATTTATTAATTAAACTAAAACAACCTCTCACATTATTAATTTTTACCCATACAAACAAAATGGTGACTACCAGCCAAATTTTTTTTTTAAATATACACCAGTTCGCATTGCGGTCGTGCGGTAAAATAGTCTCACTCTACATAGGTAACTATGAAATTATGCCTAAATTGCATCTTTTCTAATAATTGCACGATTCAACTTACAAATTAACTTTATTTAAATTAGGTTTTAGTCGATAGATAGGGTCTTGAAGGAGCCTGTCATAGCACTCTCCACCACTTTAGGTTTCTTTTTTAAATCAGCTTTCCACAGGTTGTCGTTACGGAAGTAGTCTCTGCAACACATAAAATAAAATAAATCACAACGTTGCTTTACAATGGTTTTTATGAGCTTTTTTTTACTTTTTCCTGTCTTGGCGCGTGTAAATATTTTCATCTTGTACAGTAAAAACAGAGTATTAATAGGATAAGACGCTGTTATGCAAAAATATGTCATCCCACAATTATTTAGCAAGAAAATGTCAACCCAGGACGATAGGAATTGAGGGTTGACACCACAGGTTGACACTTTATTGCTAAATGGGTGAATTGCAAAAATATTGTACATAGTTAAGGGCTCAATTAAAAAATCCTTAACAATCCTTAACTTTTTCCTTTGTGTAACGAAGATTAGCCATATAATCATATGGATAACTTTCGTTACACAAAGGAAAAACAATGGAAGAAAGTTAACGTTGTCTCAATTAAGCCCTTAACTATGTACAATATTTTTGCAATTCACCCAAATAGTTATGAATTGAGACATTATTGCGTAACAGCGTGATTTGACACATTTTGCGTAACAGCGTCCACAGTAATTGGCTGAAAATCGCTGTCACACTTTCTCTGGCATCTGTCAGTATACACGGAATATTTCTGTATTTATACTTTATTGGACAAACAGAATAATAACAAACCACAAAAAAGACTAAAAAGTAAAAAGGTATGTTGAACTGAAGGCGAACCTATTCCTTTAAGGGATCTCTGTTATGCCTGAATAAGGCCAAAAAGTTACATTCAGAGGCCCTACTTTGAAAATCGAAGTTCGAAGTGACGTTAGCTCCATCCCTTTCTCTCGATTAAGTCTCTAATGTCGAGTAACAGGAATGGACTTAACGTAACTCCTAACTCCCATTTTCAAAATAGGGCCTCAGCCATAGTTTTACAAAACGTATTTTACCTCTTTTCTTGTATTTTCCCCACCCATTTCATGTGCTGCTCGTGCATGCTCTCGGCGTCCCCCTCGTACTCCGACGGGAGGTACTGCTTGCCGATAGCCTTGTGTAAACTGGCGTACGACGGGTGCAAATTGATCTGGGAACAGGTTGAGGTAAGATTAGTTAATGTATCATTGAAGTTTACAAAAAAGATTGAACAATGGGCGTTTAACCATTAGGTTATTGATGGTTTTGCAGCAGGCTTAAAATAACCTAATGGGCTAACGCACCTAGAAATAGGAGGTCCGTCACCGAATAAATGCAGATGGAAATTCTACTACACAGAAATAACGGTTTTGGAATTTTTTACTAACAAATCCTTTTACGACGGTAGACTCATCATTTTATTTTTATATAGTAGATTATTGTGTTTTTAACAACCCTGTTAATCGCCGTTGGACCATTGGTGGTATTATCATTATCGTTTATACGCTGCTTAAGTCTGTTAAGTTAAGTTAAGTGGCTTCAAAAAAATAAGGATATCAAATTCGACACGTATATCACGTATATGTAAGTAATATTATTCAAACTGCAATATTATTATGTGAATGTGAATACATTATGTTATGATAATCTGTTGCACTTCCAAACCAATATTTTTTATAGGTGTATGTATGTTAGTCCACGCATTTCTACGACACTATTCATCGAATTGTGACATTTTTCCGAAACTATTGATCGAATTAACAACAGATCAGAACAATGAACTTGAAATTCTAAAAATGTATGACCTCCAGCGTAAGTACGTAACTGTCCAATAACTTCCTGATTTTCCGACTGACGAATGAGGTACCTATACAAAAACCGGTCTGACGTGAGTCGGACTTGATGTTGAGCATCCTGGGGTTGCATTATGTCTTATTTATATAAAATATTATAAACCTGGTAAAGTCTTGTTTCTGCTTGGTGTCTTTATCTTTTAGAAGCCACACCACACGTATCTCTTGACTAAACTTTAATTGCTGGATTTTTCGCAGCCTCTTTATACTAACCAAAATACAAAGTTGTTGACAGCTCCATACATTTTGACACAATTAAAATCTGATAACAGTATGGTTAAAAACCGAATTAAGTAGAAGATAAAGACCTTTTGCTATTTACTTACAACGTCAACGATGTACGACGGCAGTATGGGCTTGACGAGGGCGAACAGCTTCTCGTAGTAGGGCGGGTAGTTGACGATGTGCACTGACTTCACTCTGACAGGCATGCCTTCCTGTAATAAAAACGCGTGGGCGTTCAATTGACGGTGGACTATAAAAGTTCTGTCTCTCTCTGACCAGTACGTAAGTGCGACAGCGACGGAAGCTTTATCCACAGCGATTAAGGCGATCATAATACTGGCCGTTCCTTGAAATATGCGGACGGTTGAGTGGGAGTTAGGACACACACACGCCCGCGTCTTTTCCGTGTACCTACCCTTTCAGTACAGCCTCTACTGCCACAAACTACATACAGCGAGCCATAATAATGTTTTTTTTTATGGCTCGATACGTGTAGTTTTTTATATAATCAAATTCGAAGGGCCCAGAACCGTGAGCAATGTTTTTTCTTCTTATAACAGATCAGTGGCCCCAGACAAGATACATTCGGCAAGCGTTATTGTTATCGAAAATGTATAGTCGTGGAAAATCGTATACTAATGCGCCGTAGCGGCTCTGCCTGTTGACAAGATGCTTTACGAGAACGTTATCGTTATCGAAAATGTATAGGACTGACATAAGCTACCAGACGGTCGCGTTGAATGCAAATATCAATAGCATACAATTCGTCAGTTTTCTAAAATTGTTTACGTTCGCGACTTCGATCAACAATTTACAACTAGATTCAAGGTCCCATACAAAATCAAAGCGAAAAAGTGGCCGTGTTCCGTGAACCTTCTAAATTAACTTAAATTATACCTTAAGTCTAAGGAACAAAGATCCAAATAATAATAATTGTTTAAAATACTTACCACCTTTCGTCTCAAGAGCAAAAGCGTTCGATAAACAAAAGAACTTTCTTCGTTTCAAAAATATGTCATTCTATTTTAGGAACAGGGAAATAATGGAGTCGCAATTATATAAGACAGACATTTTTTTTATTTGACTGAGATATAACACAAACAAATTAACATATACAAATATTGACATGAAATGAAATTTACTTATAGATAATGAACTAAATTAAATTATTAACTAATTATTAAATGTATAAATGACAACATTTCAAATTTCTAACACTATAATTTGATTAATCCATTGTATTCCCTGTGAAAACAGGTCGACGCTAATATTTATGTATTTTAGCTAGGATTGATACTTATTTTATTGTTAATTGATTAAACCTTACTCATTCTAAAAGGGCATAACAAGCTATACGACACGACAAAAGCAAATTCTATAGGTTCTAAACAACTTACTTATAAACGTGGAATAAGCTTGGAATAGTTTATGCGACGCTTTGTCACTTTCTGACAGATGCAAATGTAACAATTAAAGACAAGGACAAAGCATGGCATAAACTATTCCAAGCTTATTCCACGTTTATAAGTAAGGGGGTAATAATAAAAAAAATGAAATCCTGTAACAGATGTCAGGTCAGACTAACGCTGTCACTTGTCAACGTCAAAACGATGCTCTGACACCGGACTTAATCTTATTATGAGATACATACCTACACTAAAATTTTTTCTGCCGTACAGTGTGAGATTGGTACATTTTAATAAATTAATAATAAAAAGAGATCTTAGCTAAAATACAAAGATATTTACGTATTCCACTTTTTACGCAGAATACATTTTATTAATCAAATGATAGTGTTAGAAATTTATGAAGTTGACAATTTAACTTAAATCTGGATTATCTGCCTATAAAATATATAATATTCATTAATAATAATTCAGCCTATCTACGTCCCTCTACTAGGCACAGACCTCCTACGACGAGAAGGATTGGGCTAAGTTCCCACGCAGGCCTAGCCAGGCAACAGCCACGGTAGCCTAGTTGTTCGACCTACCGTCTCTCAAACAGAAGGTCGTGGGTTCAAACCCGGGCTGGCACCTCTGAGTTTTTCGGAATTTATGTGCGAAATTTAATTTTAAATTTACCATAAACGGTGAAGGAAAACATCTTGAGGAAACCTGCACAGATCGGCGAAGAAATTTAATGATGGGTGTGATTGTGATTAATTACCCTTAAATAAATTTAGCTTGTTATATAGCTGTCTTTTAGAGCAGTTTTTTGCTTGAGAGGTTTCTTTTTTACAGATATAATGCAAACGTACATCACTATACTTTTCTATTATTAATTTAAGCAAATTTACTTTATGATTATGTTCGGGTTTTCCAACAAACAGAACTTTTTCGATTAATGATTTTAAAACAACCATACGTATAAAGTTTTTATCATATTTTTTTTGTATGTCTTTACCGCCACTAATGCGAAGACAATTGCGTATAACACGTTCGGTCTTCATACATATGTCAAAGACATCGTTTGAGGCATAACACAATCCACCCATGTCTCGTATGTCTATTAACTTGTGGAACCATAGTTTTTCTGTTGCCCACATGTCCTTTTTGCAATCGTCGCAATTGAGATTTTTTACTAGGCTACTCACCACGAAACCAGAAATATAACCTACTATTTGTGAAGAAACGTCCGAAATTGGGTTATGGTCTAATTTTTCACTGAGTTCATTGCAATTTGTCTGATATTTATCAAAGCTTTGCCGTATAGATTGACTTTTTTTAATTTCTGCAGTACTCAAGTTTTTCTCCTCGTTTGCATCAAAGCGATAGCCCGTCGAGGAACTGTTAATTTTCCTGAGGGGCGATAATCCTGATAATATCGGTATGTTCTCTATCGGTATACAATTCCCGGTAAATTTTGAGCTCAGTTCCAAATGAGAGAGCAGTTTTTTAAAACTGGCTTTAAATTGTCTCGTGTTGGGATTATTGTTATGTCCACCTTAACTCCGTATGCTACCGAAAAACAGCTCGACGTGGTCCTGGCTGAGTTTGTATGTCAATAAGAATTTAAGGATATCATTTGCAATCAACTTTTCATATAAATATATCAAACTGTTAATGCATACCAATAATCCCAGCAGCCCAGTATTATTCTGAGTCCTAATCAATGGAACTTTTTGATTTGTAAACACAGATCTTTTTTCAGAGCCAACTTTAACAGTTTTCTTATATTTAACAATAATTGTTAATGACAACAAATAATCTTTCGATTCGGACAAAAAAGTTATTATTTTCTGGGAATTATTTTTATTCAACGGTGATTTAAAACCAAAATCTTTCAGATTCCTTGTGTTAAGGACGTCAAAAATATCATTAAGTTTCTGTATAAACTCTATTGTGCTTTCCGAATTTTGAAATGCGGGAATGTTTAAAGTTTTTTCACAAAATTTTAAAGCTGTCGCAACACTTCTGCTTAGGAGCTGCGATGCCAATTTCACGTTCATTATTTGATTTTTAAAATGAACATGTCTATGTGAAAGTTTATTTGCCAAGTGTAAGGAATTTTCTTCCTGCAAGTTGTATAATTCTGTAACATATTGCCACTTAATTATTTTTTCATCTGCAGTATATATATTTTTTTTCGATTCAAAGGTGTTTCGCATCAGTTTTAACATATGACACGCGTCTAAAAGCACAACGACATCATAGTTTGCACAGGGGTGTTTGAAATTTGTTTTTAAGTTTTTGAAATCATCCAACTTGCATCCTAAGTTTTTCATAGTTGCAATATTGGTTTTGCAGCCATCGAATGTGACAGAACGAATTTGTACACCAATTTTGCTACATTTTTCTAATGCAATTTTTATTAAATTAGCCTTCATATCTGCCTTGATACTATCTATAAAAAAATAAGCCAATGGTAGCTTCCATGAATCATTTATAGCAACTAGCATAAAAACATAAGCTTGTGTTGCTATTTGGCTGCTGTCATCATTATCTAACCCCATGTCTACAAGGCCCTCATAGCGTTTGCCAGTCCAAATTTTTTGCCTCCTTATAGACATTTCATCGGCAACCAAAGCACACATGACAATTTTATCGCTGGATTTTGCTTTCTCTTCGAGCCTATTTAAAGTTTCGGAGCAAAATCCAGGTTCCGCATCTACACATCGATACCACTCGTATAACGTGTGAGGGTGTGGTAAACAGGTATTAAACATTTTTCAAACATATTGATACGCTGAGGGTGAATAAAAATGAAGCGTTAAAGCAAATTTCCTAACACCTGGAGGATATTTCGTGAATGGCCTGGAACGATTTTTTTTATTTTTAATATACAACCCATTAAATACATCTGCGGCTTCCACACTTTTGGATAAGTCTAAAAAAATTGAGTCATCGATGGATTTTTTCTTTTGAAGCAAGTTACAGATGTTTTTTAGTGAACAATTCTTTTTCTTAAGTCTTTTATTGACCTTTTGTAAATTATGATTTTTTTTAGATTTACTGTCTATAATTTTGCGACAAGAAGTTAATTTTTTTTTTAAATATCCTATTCTAGGACTGTCATATAAGGGTATTAGGTCCGATACTGAAGCAGCAGGAGAACTGCAACAACTGGAATCAGCCTGACTCATGTCACATTTTGGTGTGGAATCTTCTAAATTTGTTATAGATGCAACCTGCAAAGATGTAAATAAGTACTATGTATAATAAAGTAGCAATGTACTATCAGACCATTGGAACCTTGACCCACCATAGAACTGTGTCACAGAGACGTTATGATTCAAGTCATAAGAAGTGTCAAACAGATTGTTTTATAATGTCAGTGTGACACCGTTCTATGGTGGGTCAGGGTTCCATTGGGCTGATAGTACATTACATCATAATCAGAGGCTTATTATAGAAGTATTTTGTATTTAATTTACAAAATATGAGTACCTGTACATTTCGTATTGCCTGAGGCCTTAGCACACTCACCTTTATCGCCGACATAAAGCCTAGTGTGCTACGGCCTCTTGGTCTTGGTCACGATCATGAATTGTTATTATTACAACATTTAAACTCTTTTTTATTATTTTGTAAGGAGAAAAAAACGAATAGTGTTACAAAAAGACAACATAGGTAAACGTTTTACCAGATTTGACGTCGACGATTCTGTTAATACCGCTGCTTGCATTTTCTGTTGTTTGACGTGAATCAGCAATAAACGCAATATTATAAATATTATACGGCTTGAACTTGAAGCTTTACCTCTACTTTAATTATTTATAGCTGGACTGAAGTGATAAGTCCTCTGCTCTATCTCACCACACTTAATCTTATTTTATTTTAAACATGTTATGTAACTGTTATGTAACTGTACCTGCAATTTGGGAATCGCCGTTTTCTGTAATCTACGCCTTTGGCTATTTCCAATTATATCAAATTTGTTGAAATGAATCGAACATATAGTCGAATTTTTGTATGGCCTATAAAGTTCTTCTTCTCTTTCTTTCGCGACAATGGATATCCATTCCGCACAGCAAAAAGGATCACTAGGAAATCTACAAAAAAATAAACATAAATATATTATTTTAAAATGAGAACTACTCCATGAATTTCTTGTTCCCAAACCACCGATTATTGACAAGATGTTTGTCCAAACAATATATTATTGATTTTTTAATGTAAATGCTAATATTTACGTACTTTAAATGAAATACTGACTTGTACTTACCTAAAGAAAGATATTCCTTCCGAAACCTTAGTGTTACGGTGGCTGCTACCGCAATTTTTAAAAGCACATTGAGGCATTTTGTCACGTCCTCACGTTGGCTGTGGTTGACGCGTACTGTCAGAAATAAGAGCACAAACTTATTTTGTGCTCTTATTTCTCTGGCCATTTTCAGAGCTGTGACGTTGAATCTAGTTGTAAATTGTTGATCGAAGGTTCGCGATAAGCATTTTGTCCCCAGTTTAGCACAAATTAGCGACGATGATTTCGAAGGATTGTGATAAATTGACACACGTGACATGTTTTTTAAAGTTCAAGAATGCAAGTAGAATCATTCGCAGGGTGTGTAACAGTACAGTATCCCTGGCACAGTTCGTGGATAGTCTTATTGTCAAGACTGCTCGCGGCAAGCGGAACACGTTTAAATTGATGATGACATGATGCGTGGAGTGCATTACTAACACGATTTTATTTTAGTTTAGTCATGCATTGATTCGTAGTGTTTGTTCTACCGAGTGTTTTAATACATCAATGTACCTTTATCGTGGGTAAAAACGTTTAACAATAGTATAAACCTATAATTTTAGTAAATAGTTTAATAATTATACACAATAAAATAATTATGTTGTCTCATTTATTTTTTATACGTTACAAGAAAAAAATCTCTCTAACAAGAACAATATAAGGATTAAGAATTAGTCACGCAAGAAATCCAAGAGTAACTACAAAAACACTCGTCTTTGTTTTGGATTTATTTGTTGTTTTTATTACTTTCTTTGAATGGTTTTATTTTACTTTTAAAGTCAGGCAATCAAGCAGGCGGCCCACGGTGGAATGTTTAGCGACACCAATGAAGATAAGCGTCGAAAAGATTTTAAGATGCCTTTCTAAGAAACCTCATAGTGAGTAAATATCTGCTATTGATTAATGTACGCGTAAGAAGAGAGTCTCAAGAGACTCAAGGTAATGGGGTTCATCCGTTTGATGATGCAATGTGCGATGATCAAGCGATGATGAAGCCACCAGTGCAAGAGTATCCTCGGACCACTCCCCATTGTACAAAGGCCTAGATGTTAAAAGAAATAAAATGATACAGATTTCCTTTGTAAGCTCTATGGTGATGAAACGGATGAAGTTCTGCATCCCCATTTCGCAATTTTTTTCATTGGCAACTATAAAATTAAAGTTTTTGAAATTTTTATGTGTCATACTCGTTCACAAAATGGCCAGTCAACTGTATCGATGATAGTACTATTGGGTACTAGACAACGATAAAAATACTTATATGTATAGAGAAATACTAACTTAATACATAGAAAACATCCAAGACTCAGGAACAAATACTCTCGCTCATCACACAAATATTTGCCCATACCGGGAATTGAACCCGGGACCGCTAGCTTCATAGCCAGGGTCACTACCAACTAGGTCAATTACGTCGTCGAAAGTATTTTAGATAGGTACACTTGTAAAACAGAAAGTAACAACGTCTTACCAATAAGTACAGAAGGAAATCCCTGAAGAACATAATGTTGACTTTGGGCAGTATCCTCAAGAAGTAGTTCTTGAGGTCCATGATGATGATGTGTCCCTCGGGGTAGTACTCGCGGTCGTTCAGCCAGTAGTCCGCTTGTAAGGTGAACGCCTTAAGAACATCGTAGTATACGAAATTGTCTAAAGTGGGGTCGTCCAGCTGATGGATGAGGATCTCCTGGTCTCCTGCTTCGTAAGTAGACACGTTCCTGAAACAAGTTGTTTAAAACTAAACTTATTTTCAAAGGGGTCATTACGATTACCATTCGATTTAAAGTTAAACTTCTGATAAGTATTTGGATGCAATGCAATGCAAGTCAAGTCATGCAACACAACATTAACACTCCAAAATTGAGATTCAGACCAAATTCAACAACATGACTAATAACAAAGAATAACGTGTTATAAAGACTCGCTTCGCCCTTAACAGTTTAAGTTTCTCAGTTGCGGCAATGTGCAACAAAATTAAGTAATAAAACGCGACTTCGTGGAAAAGGTACGATGTCCTCCACGTGTACGTGATAATTTTCCATGCCATTTCATCAGACTCAGACTGCAGATCATAATAAAAAGCTACACCATAAGTATAAGAGCAGAGTCGTGAACTCATCAGGAACTCTAAATATTCGGAAATAGCGACCCGCCCTCGCTTCGCTTCGGTTTATGTGAGTTTTCTGTAACACCCGTACATAAACCAGAATCTATTATACATATAAACCTTCCTCTTGAATCACTCTATCTATTAAAAAAACCTGCATCAAAATCCGTTGCGTAGTTTTAAAGATCTAAGCATACATAGGGACAGACAGCGAGAAGCGACTTTGTTTTATACTATGTAGTGATGATTTAGCCTATTCCAATAGCTCAACATCGAATGAAATGAATCTTAACATGACTCAAAACGATTTTGAAATTTAGGTTATTATATTACAACATCGAATGAGAGGTACCTATACCTTGATTCGTTGGAAAACGTTCTACTGTGAACTTTTTCCAACGAATATAACTTAAACGAAAAATGGCACGTCCTGTTAATAAAGTACATAGACCACAAATACTTGAAAGAAAATTACCACACCGCTAGTTTTATTATGATTTAAAATAACATAATTACTTTGCGGGTAAAGGTCTGGTAAACTCATTTACGGGTTGAGGAGTAATGATGGGTAGTTATAATGTAACGTATTGTGCACCATTATTATTTGCACCTATGCTTATAATGTAGACGCAATTATATTTTACCTACGACCAAACAACAATTGAGAATTTATAGCCGTAATCACTAGTTTTACGTTAGTACCCAGTTTGATCAATATGTGTGTGATCAAATTGTTTGAAATAGTAACAGTGATTTCTTGCAAGCAATTAATTCACTTCGGGCATCCCGAGCCATGGCATGTTACAAATATGTAAACAAAGCATTTTATTTATATAAGGAATAACGCTTGCCGAAGCTTAGCCATTATACTATCCACCTTTGCATTCATTATTTGATGTGTTTTTGATCCATTGATAAGAAATGCCGATCTTTTTTTACAATGCATAATTTTTTGTCTGTCAATTCTATTCCTACAGCATTTTAAAAATAAACACTTTCAACACGTTTTCACAAAAAATAACGGAAATTATAGTTCTGGACACAATTGACCGAGATCTGTGCGGCATTGACACCGTGGCGGTAGTCCAAGGCCTTAAGAGAAACCGCAAGTGTATGGCTTAATGCCGTAAACTCATGGTAAAAATTACGCGTTAGTTACAATACTTACAATAACGCTTCCTAGGGACGAACAACTTAATCAAATTTGGATTGAGTTTAGTGTTCTTTTTAGGGTTCCGTACCAAAATAGTTATAAAAGTAACCCTTATGGTGAGGCTTTGTTGTCTGTCTGTCTGTATGTCACAGCAGGTTTTCTTAGCAACTACAAATGCTATAAGCTTGAAATTTGGCATAGTTGTACAACATGCTTGCCCGCATCTGATTTTAGTTTTTTTTTTTATAAATAATTCAAAAGGTGTCTAGAATGGGGAGTTGAAAAATGAAAGCGTTTTGATTATAGGAGATGGCGTATCATATGAAAGGCTTAAATCCGCACATTTCGAAACATCTTTTTAAAAATTATGTGATGTTCTTTTTGATTTACTTATAGCCAAAAACGTAGACAAAACGGAACACGTCTTGGTATGAAAAGTTACAACGGGTCGGGGGCCTAACGTTATTTTCTTTTGCGGTTACCATGCATATTATCTTAAATACGGAACCCTCGGTGCGATAGTCCGACTCGAATATGAGCGTCTTTTTAATAGGACTGTATGTATGGGGTTGCACGGAAACTATCTTAGAAACCATTAAGTACCTACTTGTAAAAAGGACTAGTAAACAACGTATTAACCTTTTTTTTACATTTTTATAACTCGTCGGAAATGCGTAGTGTTCCATCTGACCGTGTAACCTCACTCGACAGGTTTTAGTTCAATATCCCATTGTTTGGACAAACTAGACTGAGCTTGGACATGTTTAACAATGGCCATGATTGTTTTGTCTTGTTTTACAGCGTCAGAACAAACAACGACGTTTTTATTTTTATGCAAGCTCTTGGTATAAAACAACATCATAGTGGATGGAAATTTGGAGATAAATTAACCCGGTAAGGTGTGGTTAAAAGTAAAGCAAAAAAAAAGCGATGTACCTAACATCTTTACATAATACAAAACATAGTCGCTTCCCGGTCGGTCCCCCAGTATAAACTCTAAGATCTTTCAAACTACGCAACATATTTTAATGCGGTTTCCATCAATAGAAAGGAAGAGTAAGGTTTTTTTGTATGAAAAATCTGGATTATGTACGGGTGTCACAGAAAACTCACATATGTAGGTTGGCCTTAAGTACCTATATAACCGACGTGCGTGTATGACTCGATGTATGAATGAGAAGAGTAAGAAGCGATAGAGATTTGTCAGGATCATAGCAGGTGGTAAGAAGTGGTCTTTGCCTACCCCTCTGGGAAACAGGCGTGACTTTATGTATGTATGGCCTAGAACGTATGGCGTAGAACTAGTTTCCGAAATTCAGAATTAGTTTCCGAAATCGCCTACCGTGCTATTTCGATTTCCTGACCTGAAAAAAGTTAAAAGGTTCTCTCGTTATAATGTTAAACATTACTTACTAAGTAATTGTATTGACCACTGATCAGTGTGATCACCGAGTATTGGATTAAGAAGTAAAGTTTAAAAAAATAAATTAATTTTCATCACCTTAAAATAGTTTGAAAATTTAAAATTCTTGCAAAATTATTTAGTTAAGCTGTCAAGAACTTTATAATAATAGATGTCAAGTGGTACCTATTTATTTGTTACTTGGAAGAAATAAAAAATAATTATACTTGGGTCAATCTAAGATGATCCCTTTGACAGCTCACATAACACGTACCGCACGTTAAGTGCAACAGTGGCACTAACTAAATTACAAAAAAAACAATGTGAATAGATAGCGAATAGACATTATTGCGGTATCAAACAATGTTTTTTTGTATGAATTCCTTTGTAAAATAGTGTCGCTGTTGGATTTAACGTGCGCTGTGTTTTTGTACACGTGTTTCAGAGATAGTCAGAGACGGGGGGGGGGGGATAATAAAAACGAAATTACTTATTAATAACAAAAAATTAGGTATTATTAATGGTTACAAATATCGTCAATGTAATTGTAACAATTTAATTAAACTGAGACAATGCGTAGGTAAAACCGAAAATATTACATTTTCAATAAAACTTGCCACAAAGGGTAAAAAGGTTTAAATTTTACAAGTTTGTTTTGCACGCCTCATATTTTTTATAATGGCTTGACTGTGATGTGTAGGTACATGCTAATTATGTTGGCTTGGGGTCGCCAATTAATATGACAATTGAAGGCATTCAAGAATTCCTGTGTTTTTTTTATTGCTAATTTGTATATACTTAACCTTGTATTTATGGTAATTCGCGCACGTTCCATAGTAGGTTCACCTAATTAAAAATTACACGGAATTATATAAAAAATAACGGTTGTCATTATTGTTTGTTATGTTATGATCTCATCTCTGCTTAGGTTTAATCGTGTTTGGAGATATGATTAATTAAAAAACCCAAACTGGGATGTGTTAGTATATAAATAGGAACAAATAATTACGTGTATATAGATAGATATATATATTATATATTTATTTTTTATTATATTTATTTAGACAGCCGGTGAAATTACTAGTATAGAGGCATTCCATCTTAGTCCTCAGGGTTGGCAACGCATTTGCAGTCTCAGGATTGCATTGCAGTCTTGTGAATGCGAATGTCTATGGGTCACAGAGTCCACTTACCTTCAGGTGGCCTGTGTGCTCGTTTGTCTTCCCTATGCCATAAAAAAATATATATATATAATAAAAAATGGTTAAGTGGGAGTCGGACATGGACACTGAGGGTTCCGTACCGCCGCACAGTAGTTATTATATTCCAATTTAAAATCGATTTCGAAACTACTCAGCCGAGCGTAACCCACACTTAACCACTTAGAATTTGTAGATTTTCTTCAGGGTTTGTAATATAACAATATCAAAATTGTTTGCTCGTTTGTATGTTTTACTTTTACCATTTTTACAATACAACCGAAACGAAAATGTATTGAAATAAAACCACGTTTCTTGCATGGACCTCCGTCCTATATTATTTCACTTTCTTAACTTTATTTATTTGTTAGTAAATCTGCCGTAATATCATATATCTATTCTGAAAAAACACCGGCCAAGTGCGAGTCGGTACACGGATCCTTGTATAATCGACTAATCACTTTTGGACCTTAACGTCATACAAATAGAGTCGAAAAAATTCTAAGTCGACTATTCTTTGGATACGCTTTATACGGCCGGGGCTAAGAACCCAGATACCCGTACGGGCGTAACACGTTTACACGTGTATCTATCAGGAGCGCTAATTAAACCCCAACATAATTCGTATATCGTTCTACATGACTTCTGTTTTATTTTTTATTTTGTGCTTCTAGCTGTCTATCTACGCATTTAACTTAAACCAAGGCCACAGGTTCACAATAACATGCCAGTAAACACCTGTCAGTCGATTGGATCTACCAGAATGAAATATAATGTTTATTTTCAAATAAAATTAATCTAAATAGGTACAAATTCCGCACAACCTAACATCGTAAATATAAAATATTGAATTGACCCTACAAAATTGGTAATATGACAATCATGTAGGTACACATTTAGCCAGAACACAAGGTTGAGAGGGTTACAACTCACTAGTCCAGCCTATTTCGCAGTTTCGCTCTTTAAGTGGCACAGTCTGGACTGCGCATCGGGTACTGCGACGCAGTACAAACTGTGCCATGTAAAGGCCGCTTAAGTGTGGTAGCAACCCTACACCTTCTTGTCGAATGGCGTGGTGAAAGTGTGGAACACTTTACCAGAGGCTTTAAAAAAAATCCTACTTAGTTACGTTGTCTCCATCCCTTTCTATCGATTTAGTCTCGAGTGACGAGTGACAGGGGCTCGGCAAGAAGTTTCGAATTTAGTGGTTCGTGGTAACCATCCAGAAAGTGTCCTTAGTGTGCCCTCAATGAAATCTTTTAAAAATAGACTTTATACTTGAAAAGTTTTGTTTTTAAAAACTTTATAAACAAAAACACAAGTACACGGATCAGTTTAAAGAGCTGCTAAATAGCCTACACTAGTAATATTATAAAGAGGAAAGATTTGATTGTTTGTTTGTTTGAATTGAACAGGCTCCGAAACTACTCGAACGATTTGAAAAATTCTTTCACCATTACCATTTTCCATTATTCCTGATAAACATAGGCTATACAGTATGTAAACTTACTAAAACCATTTATTTGAACCCGAGCATGTCTAGGCGATAGATAAGGTTGGGGTATATAAATTATTGAAATCTTAACACTTTTTCAAATTTAAATAAAGAATGCACTGAACGCAAGTTCAATAATCTGTTACGATGAAAACATTACATACGGGTCTTATAATGGGCACTGAACAACGAAGTAAACATTACACATGGGATGATACTTTTAGGGTTAACCGACTTTGAAAAAGGTGAGATGTTATAATTTTTATGCAATGATAAAATTAAAAATATTCGACACACACTAGCAAAAAATGTGGTAAAACACTTAACTCAACTAGCCTAGCAACTGGTTGGAAGAGATGGTTTTAGTAAGTTTACATACTGTATTTTACAGGCTACTCCTGCAGAGAAGAGCTAGGTATTGAATTAATCAGTAACTCTAGCACGTATATTTAAAAAATTGGTCACGTTTTTAGATATAATTAACTATTCGAAAATGTGTTTTGAATCTAACTTCTGCACGAACGCCTAACTCCTCGGAAGATTTTTTAACCAGCAAAAAGAATTTTAATTTCTTCCGAAAGTACGAGTACCTACACTCCGAATCAGAAGTAGCTGTACATTTTATTACCTTGTCACGGTTATACATATACTCAATTCAAACTACTCTCATTTCAATACGTTAAGTACTGCAACAAGGTACTAAAATGTACTTCTGAGTTCGATTGAAAGTCACTGCCAAATATCTGATCAAAAATCAAATATCAGAGGACAATGTCACACCAATTGACCTAGTCCCAAACTATAAGCTCTAGGCTTGTACTATGGGTACTAGACAACGAAATAAATACTTATATAGAGAAATATATACTTAAATACATAGGAAACATCCATGACTCAGGGACAAATACTCGCGCTCATTACACTAATATCTGCCCTTACCGGGATTTGAACCCAGAACCGCTAGCTTCGTAGGCAGGGTCACTACCAACTAGGCCAGCGCGTCGTCGCAATAATAATTTAAAGGTTTAGGTACTGTTTATTTTTCATTTTCGAATATTTTTTTAGTGGTCGACAGCGAATCCTACGACCTGGTTGGAATAACCACCATTGTACGAAAGGTCGCGGTTGCCTTGCCCACGGTCGAGTCAAGGTTTGCGAACTACGGACCAAATGTCGAGGATCACATTTGGTCCGTGTTCGAATACTACTTAAACCAATATTTAAACGGCCATTTAAATTTAGCATAATGATGCAACGCTTAACTTACCCACTCACGGATGCTTTTTATCGTGTACTTGAAGTCAAGTTAAGACGCACTTATAAAAAATTCAGGGGCAAAATTCAACTCGGTGTAATCGATGTTATTAATAATTATTATAGACTGGCTTTTACCATTAATTGCACCGTAAGTCCGTTTGCGTGCGTACGCTCGGCGCAGTCTTAAGTCGTAAGAAGTGTCAGACAAATTGTTTTATAAATGTCACTGTGATACCGTTCTAGGGTGGGTCAGGGTTTCATTGGGGTTGTACATGTAGGTATGTATATCACATTAATCGATTATAAATTGAACTGTTTAAACGGAATAAACAAACAACAGGGTTGGCAACGCATTTGTAGTCTTAGGATTGCATTGCAGTCTTGTGATTGCGAATGTCTATGGGTCACAGTTTCCATTTACCATCAGGTGGTCTGTGTGCTCGTTTGTCTACTCGATGCCATAAAAAAAAAAAAAAAAAAAAAAAAACAAATACACTTTCGCGTATATTTTATTAGTTATAAATGTTATAATAGCGATAAGGATACTGTGCCGTAAAATAGCGATGTAGAAGGAAACAGAGTACTTACCTGTTTACAATACCTATGTAGATTATATATATGAGGTAGAGTAAGATTATACCTATACGGCCATGATAACGGAAAGTTCTACAAACAAAATTAACTGGCGGTTTTAAAACTTAAATCAGTTTTCAGTCTTGACAATCGTAAAACTCGTATTTTGTGATTGTAGATAACTGTCATCGTCAGAAAACCTGTATTTATAATGGCGTTAAGTTTTTTGTAGTAAGACCATAATTGTTCGTTATGTTGATAAATTACCATTGCTGATAATTTGTCTTCGATCTAAGTACTTGTTATTTATTACTTCTTTAAGTAAGCTCAAGTTGGAAATGTAATAAAACAACAAAGCTAGTAAGTAATTGAAAAAAAATTGCGTGATACAATACAAGTGCTCTTATGTATTCTATGCCAAAACTAACTTTAACTTTAATGTATCTATTGTAATATAAACCATAGCCATATTGGTACGAAGTTTATTTGCTTTAGGTATGCCGTATGACGTAAGTAGTAAGATAAAGAAAAATAATAAGCCATTGTCATGCTAGAATCAATGTTGCCTAATATGTCACAAATCACTTTCGAAATTGTTGTTGTGCCTTTATAAAATGCTATAAATAAAACATAATTATTTATTGTTTGCGCTTTGACTGATACTATTAATTTTAATTGCCACATGCGTCTTTAGTTTTAAATAATTGCACTGTTGACAGCTTATGCTAAATATCCGTTACGCAAGTAGGTTTGCAATGAAATCGACAACGTTCAGTTTATTTAATTCTAACTAAAACTTATTGATTTGTGTCGGTACGCATCTGCTCATGACGTGCAAACTCTTTTTTGCCAAGCTGTAAGTAGGCGTCAAGTTTTTCTGTTTATTCACAATGGAACACAAAATAGCTAGAAAATAAATCTAAGTAGTTTTTAAGTAGGTGCCGTTGTATAGTAGGTACTTATAGTATGTATAGGAAATCCTTATCAGTTACCTAGTTCAAGTATATTTCTGAAGGAAACAATTCATACCACGCACTCTTTCAAGAATAATATCGTAACTATTATTATATTCTGGTACTAAGAGAGTGCAGAGGTGATATTCTCGTAAAAACGGCTTCTTCATTTATTTATTTATGTTTTATTGGAGATCCAACCCAACAGCTTACAAAACAAGATGGAAATTAATACATAACGAAAAGGCAATGAAACGTTCTCACCCATAGAGTTCTTGTCGAATTGTTTATCGAGCGAGATTTAAGCTTCCTACGCTCAGACGGGACTACTTAAACTCTGCGGGTAAATAGTCCGTAAGTCCAGTGAGTAAAAGTCAGCCCTTAATAGAATTAACATATGGGTCAATATAGAGGTAGTGGTGACTTACGTGATAGAGAAGGCAGTCTTGATTTTGTTTGAACAGGGATCCCTGTTCGTGTAGACGTCAGACATGACGGTACGGGTTGTGCAGAAGCGCTCGATGCACTTCTTGGTCTTCTCCAGGCTGCCGTAGCAGCTGTGTAGGAACTTCTTTATCATCAGGTCATCTGGAAGTTCGTGTTAGCATGTTACTTGTTACTTGTGAACCGACAACACCGACCAAAAATTTCCAACGTGTCTTTTATATTTTGGAGAGTTTTGTTTTGCGATTATCAATCGGGGCAAGCTTACACTGTTAACTTGCCTTCAAGTAGGTAGCAGTGTTGCCAGTGAAATAATGAGCGTAGAGGCGTTTCATCTTTGTCGTCAGGGTTTAAATCTCGAGATTGCAAAAGTCCTTGGGCGTCAGAGCTCACATACCATAAGATGGTCCGTGACTTCTGTGAGCTCAATTGCATTCTGTATCCCATAAACAAACGAGATCTATTTTTTTTTTTAATTTTTGCATGAAGGTAGTAAAATATAGTGGTCTGCATGAAGGTAGTAAAATATAGTGGTCTCGGCCCAGAATATATTTTTATTCCATTCGGCGTCGAGACCCTTGGTCCGTGGGGTCCTAGCGCTCGGAGCCTCTTCAAAGAAGTTTCGAAGAGGCTCATTGACGTCACGGGAGACCGAAGAGCTGGCAGTTTCCTCGCTCAACGTATAAGTTTATCCATCCAGCGAGGAAATGCTGCCAGCATCTTTGGTACAATGCCGCAGGGGCCATTCTTAGATTTAATGTTTTAGTTAATTTATATATTTAGAGTTAGTTTTATTTAATTTTAGTTTTCTTTTTCAGTTACTGTGTTTTGTTGTATTTTTTTATGTTATTTTAATACGATTCGATGAAGTCTTTTTTTCTTTCCAACTGATTACAATAAAAACGCTGAATTGCTTTCAACTCTTTCAAAAAAACAACCCTATTTATTAAAATGTGTCTGGTAATAAAACATTTGCTACTGCCGTTCTTTACTAATTACAACTTATTCACTTATTTTTGTTTTGCTGCAAAGAAGAATGCCCATAAAACGCCTGGCAGATTCAGAGATAATCAATATTTTAAAAAAATGTTATAATTAAACACAACTAACTGCACCGATTAATTTGAAGTCTGATAATGACGGGAACAATTATGCATATTATTGTTAGACTTTTAGTTGAACATCCGTCGCTCAGACGAGTTTATTTCGACCTTCCCTCGTGTTTACTCGTAATCTATAAGTGACGTGAGATGTCACTTCCTATAACGCTATGATGTTAAGGTGCTGACAGACGTTATACTGTTTCTGTTTGGTTTCAATAATGATCATTTCTGCTGAGTTTCTTGCGGCGTTTCTTCTCAGCAGTGTCTCCTCTTGGGAAGCGCTGGTAGATTCTTGACGTGTAAAAGTGCCCGTACGGCCTACTTACTGAATAAATGTCTTTTATCTTTATCTTTTTTTATAAGTGTCCAGCATTCATCTCATCACCTTCATTCTAAGCTAGTCATGATTAGACCCCGTTATCTTGAGGCACTGACGTCGCCTTTTTTAGGGATTAAATGTTTTTTTTATTATATAAAACCTCCTTTCCTTATCCTTTTACCTTTTAAATCTCTGCTTAATCTCATTACAGCGAAGGTATCAAAACTTCTTGATTAAAATAAACTAGATAACCACATTAGTCTTACAACGATAACCGTATGTAAATAATTTACCTATTTGCAACTGTATGTCATATTGATAGACAGCAGAGATCCCTTGCAGTTCTTTGTAATAGTTTTTGTTTAAAATTGGCGTCGAGTTTATTTGCTTAAAACATACCATATTTAGTACATTGTAATTATTGTGGAAAAACAATGATAAACAGTTTTAACTAACCAACACCCGCGACTTTTAATCGTCCTATTCTTTTATATCACATTTTTAGTAGTGATTGCCTTTGATCAATTGTGAGTGACATGACATAATAACTCTTAGTACAATGCCATCGACATTTAGATAGTCGATAAAATAAACATTCAATCCCTACAAGAAAGCGGCGTCAGTGCCTCAAGATAACGGGGTCTAGTCATGATATCACTTAATGTTCCGTGCTTACATATATGTATGTTTTGTTTGCAGACATGTACAGTCAACCAATTTGATTTCTAGGCTTTGGGCTTTGGACTATGTTAAAGTGACGTTGTCAACCAAAACGTAAGAGACTCCCTATGATTTGGTTTACAACGTCACGTTGACAAAGTCCACAGTGGCCTAGGAATCAAATTGGTTGACTGTACCTACCTACCTACTAAACGTATACATTTTGAACGAGTTTCAAGAATAACATCAGATTCTCAACTTATTGAGCAATTACTGAAAGTGTTTTCGAAACTTACAATAACGTAGCATATTTTGATGTACGAGTATAATAGTCCTTGTACAAAACAGGCAATTTTTGTAGGGCAGATGGGCATTTCCCTTTCGCTGTGCAACACTAAGATTTTCTGTTAACACTGCGTCCTACTTAAAACATGCAATCATTTAAATTCACAATTTATGAGTACACATACATAGACATATTTTATTAAAATTAAAACGAACAACCAACTTACGATAACCTACTTAAAATCGGAAGTATAAGCCGTTAATTTTAACATCGACGAACTATAGTTACTCTGCAACTATTAGTTGGTACTTTAACAATATCAAACAACATAGTTTTTTCGCTCATAAAAATAGGAAACGTTTAGAGGACCTATGCCTACTTGTTATTGTAAATTTATTCATAGGTATAAATAGCGATTCCAGTTTTTTTTTATCCGTAGACTTTATAAATTAGCAAACAAATAAAATTTTAATGGAATAAATCACCCAACGACTTCCTTCATATAACCGTGCAAGGTTGGCTGCTCAGATAATTATTTCTCCTGGCAAGAATTTTACTTCTTATGTTGACTATAATCACTCACCTAGTCCCAAACTAAGCTTAAGGCTTGTACTAGGGTACAACATCTGATCTTACACAAGCTCAAACGTGATTAGTCATAGGAAACAGTTGTCTACCATGTAAGGGCCGGGTATCAGTAAGTTGCCCGTGCCAGGATGGGCCGATGTGACAGTTTTCTATAACTTGACATACCTATCTTAAGACCAGCATCTCACAGTCTTCTCGCAGCTTCATTCCTAGTTCCTGGTTGGTTACCACAACATGTGATTTCTAAGTATGAGGTAGAGTTATTGATGAATTAAGATCGGCAAACTTGACCGGTGATTTTACTAAAACTGACTGCGATGATACTGATGATGATATATATATTTTTTATTACTAGGAGGCGGTAAACGAGCACACCTGGTGGTAAGTGGGATCTGAGACCTATAAATATTTGAATTCTCAAGACAACAGTCTCAAAACTGCAATCCTAAGGTCCGTATTAATAAACTCCTCTAGGCTGAGAAGCGCGTCACACCATACGTCAAAGTAAACATCAAACCATAGAACACTGTCATTTTTGACGCATCTCGAGACAAGCATTAGAGTTGAGATTAGTTTATTAATACGGGTCTAAGACTCAATACGTTGGCAATCCTAAGAACTAAGATGGAATGCCTCTATGCTATAAATGTAACCGGTTGTCTTATCCCGGCACTGCTGCAAGGTTAAAGGAAGATGACGGTAGCGATGCGGGTGGACCCTCGAAAATTTCCTACCACCACTAAATACAAATTTTCTTTTCATCTCTCCTGTTCGGAAAGTAAGGATTTCCATTGTCATCCCTAGGATGGAAAGGGATTTTGAAAAAAGAATTGGTCAACGAAACTGATATAGCCATTACGAAATGACCCGGGCTTATTTTTAAACTCGTTCTGAAATTGTGTCAAAGCAGTCATATTTTTTTTATGACAATACCTAAAGACAAAGTTTGTTACACAACATTTTTATTTACTTTCCTCTCAGTCGAAAAGAAAAGTAGAGTGTTTCATACGGGTGAAAGTAATCACTGACGCTCGTGCAGCATCTCAAGAGATGATCACTTTCATCCCTTGGTTAATAATCTACTATTAAACGACATAAAAATTAATAAACAGTATTATGGTGAACTTTACGCGAGGTAGAGCCAACCTCGCCGTGCCCTTCGTAATACCACTTCGCTCGACGAAACATCACCTACGGGTTTTGAACTTTAAAAGTAACCGGAAATAAAAAAACGTGTCTATTTTTAACATCAGGAAGTGGGAACATCTGACAAATAATTATCAACATAATTATGTACCTACAGCCGGTTATTTTTTTAAACTTTGAACCAAACTATGAAATGAATTAAGGAACTTTGTAAATACACTAATCATTGGGTAGTTAGTTATACATACATACATTCATACCGTCACGCCCTCATCCCAGAGTAGGGTAGGCAGAGCTACTGTAGCTCTGCCTACCCAACTCTGGGATGAGTTGTAGCTCAGCTACAGAACAACTTGTTGTTAATCCTATAACTACATTTTGCATAACAGGCTTTACCATGGTGTATAATAGTGTCAGGTTGCAAGCCCATCGCCTAACAATACTACAAGCTTTTAATCCCTTAGTCGCCTCTTACGACTTCCACAGGAAGACATGGAGTGGCACTATTCTAAGCCGGCAACCACACGGCACCGGGTAGTTAGGTATATCATAATGAAAGGATGCACGTTTAAAAAAAATTAAGAATTAACTGCTGTGCTACTGATGCTTTTTTTATGTCCCATACTTATTCGCTGCACAAGGTAGCGTAAAGATGCCGAATATCGAAATGTCTAATTTCCAGCCTACAGATTCTATCGAGTTTTAACTTTAACCTTAAGTAAGAAGCGTGTGTCCCAGTTAAAGTTATACGTGCCTACTTGAAAATTTTAGGTAGGTATATTATAAATCAAGAGTAGGTGCAATTAAATAAAAATACACACTCGTGCATACATTACATGCTTGGCGGCAGGTTAATGGGAGAGATGAAACATAAAGACTTACCCAAGTCTTGCGGGAGGTACGTCTCTTTGGTCAGCCATTCTCGAATAGTAATCACATCGTGTTTGTAATGTTCAGCCTTCTGCGGCATTTGGGGCATCTATAAATAAGCAATTTAGTCAAAAACAAGAATAATCATTCTATTAGACATTAATAAATTGAATTTCAGTACAATCGACAAAAGTCCTATTTAATAAAAACTCAATTTTAAACGGCTTATTTTATTTATAACTTTAGACTTGAAAGTATTTGACCCGGGGTCTAGTTTGATTATTTATCTTTATCTTTACATATATGTAGTATAAAACAAAGTCTCCGTGTCTGTCTCTATACCTATTCGCTAACTCCCCCTAAACCACGTACAGATGTAGTGAATAATCCTTTCCCATCGTTTTTGGTCGGATAACTTCGTATTTATCTTGCTTTCTCAGTTGGCTTATTGATGAGTACTGAAGATAATTGAGAAAACTAGATAAATACGAACATATCCGACAAAAAACGATGGGAAAGGATTATTCACTACATCTGTATCAGATATAGATGCGATTTTTAACATCTGTTAGACAATTTTTCACGAAGGTTGCGGGGTTTTAAAAACCCAACTTCTGTTTGAATAAAGTCGTTAATATAATGTTACTTTAGTATTTATTTTATATTTCGCCAATTTCTCTTTTTTTTTGAAGTAGGTACTCAATGACATCCGCGTCGTTAAGACAAATCTAACGATACCTCGCCTGTAGAAATCGGGCTATTCGTTCAGACTCCACAAGGGATTAAAGAACCATACATACCTATATACATACACGTCTATCAAAAACATTACCCAACTCCTAACTGACTGGCTGATCAATCAACCAGAACCGACCGAGGACCCACGGACTTGAAATTTTGAGGGAATATTCCTTGTGTACCGTAGGGGAGCACTAAGAAAGGATTTTCCGAAAATTGTTTTGAAAAAAAGGAAATTGAAAACAGGAAGAAATAGGCAGAGTAGCGCGAAACCAATCTTACGCGTACGAAGGCGCGGGCGTCCTCTAGTCACTACATATTATAAAACAAAGTCGCTTCCCGCTGTCTGTCCCTATGTATGCTTAGATCTTTAAAACTACGCAACGGATTTTGATGCGGTTTTTTTTAATAGATAGAGTGATTCAAGAGGAAGGTTTTCATGTATAATAAACTTTGTTTTATGTACGGGTGTTACCGAAAACTCACATTAACCGAAGCGAAGCGAGGGCGGGTCGCTAGTTATAATATATAAAAAGTAAAGTGGGCCTGGGGCAAACCGGTATTTTGTCGAAATTTCATTCGGCCGGTTACTTTTTTAACCCTGCGAGGTTTGCCATCGCGTGGCGAGCTTTACCGGCGCAAATTCGGTCACTAAGTTATCAAGGGATATGCAAATATATATGAGAAATTTGTTTTGTTACCGTATTTTCAACGTTTTGATAGCTCTTTTTCATTGCACAGTAGGTACCTAATGGCGGCCGAGTTTAAAACAATACCATACCATAACAGGTATAAGATGATATGGTTTTCCCGCCTAAAATAGAGGATTTTTGCTAGTCTATCTAGAGAATTAGAAAGCAAAATGCAAAAATGTTAGAGATCAGTCTCGATCTCAATTCCACATAATGTTTGGTTTGGATAACGGTGTTGTCGAAAAAATATTCTGGGTGTAAAAGTGGTGCTAACTGATTGAAATTTTTAGCGTCTACTATACGAAAATATCTCGAAACCATGTCTAATCGACGTCAAGATTGCAATTACGTTATTGTGCAAGTATGTCTGTGATTCTGTTGTCATCATTAACAGTTAAGAAGCGAATGCGTAGTTAGTTTTTTGCGTCTTTAATCATTTCCTTTTTTACTTCACATTCAAAATTATTTTACAGTAATAAATTTGGAAGACACCTTGACGTTAAAACCCGATTCGCGAATTTCCTTCATCCAAAATATTATTATATCCTAATACTTACAAATACTATTTTAGTTAACGTTACAGAATGCCACAAAAAATAACCTTATTCTTGAACTTTTCAACTCAAATTACGTACTTCCACGTAAAAAAACCTTTGCTCATCAAAAAAAAAGCACTTACTTTGATATCCAACACAGAACTTTTCCAATTAAACTAAAACGTCATCAAATGGTGTTTTAAATTGAGAACGCGGTTTTAAATTTCGCCGATATGTGTTCCGTGGTGGTCACTGGCCGTACGGACCGCTGCGTTTGGAATCTTAGCGCTGACTGACCACCTGCGAGGTTCTTGCGTAAAAGAATGGCTAAACAAACGAATCAGAACCTTGCTGAAGGTTGCCGGTTCACTGTTATTTTAATGCCGCGTACCTACGCAGAGAACCATGATTCATTACATTATGTTCGTCTCTCACCGAATTTCTCTCAGGATAAGGCATCATTTAGATTCAGAAAAATGTATATAAAACACTGCATTCACTTATTTAGAATTATGTTGTTGTCTGATTTATTTTGGTCTGAATAAATTTCGATCCCGTTGGTTTAACCAAGGTACGAGGGCACTCCATCCGTCATGCCTGATGGTAAGTGGGATCCGAGACCCATAGAAATTTGCATCCTGAAAACTATAATCACAGGAGTGCAATCTTAAGATTGTAAATGCTTGGCCAACCCTTACGAGCGCTCTAAGTTAAGAACTCCTGGCTAAGGTAAATATGCAACAATACCTGCAAATAGTCCACAAAATGGTTTCGTGTGCCAGAATAAGAACTAAGAATTTTGTCAAAATGACAGACCACAAGTTTTATACGTCACCTTTTTGCGACATAGTTCTAAGGTAATCTCTATTAAAACAAGAGTGCTATCATTTGCTTTCAGAAAAAACCGGGCAAGAGCATGTCGGACCATGCTCAGTATAGGGTTCCGAAGCCGTAACGACAAACACAAAAAACTATCTCAAAACCGGGCAAGAGCATGTCGGACCATGCTCAGTGTAGGGTTCCGAAGCCGTAACGACAAACACAAAAAACTATCTCAAAAATCAACATGTATGAACCAATTTTCTATTTAAAGTTATTTGGCGCTGTCTTAGATGATTTTTAGTAGGTATAAACACTTTAGTCGCCTGTATCTCAGGAACTAATCATGTCTACTTAGCCGTGATAGTTTTCCTTTAAAATTCGTTATATGCACTTTCGTTGAAGATTTTTTTCAGATTTTTAGTACTTGTAGTTTTGGCTGTAGGGGGGGGGGACACTTGACTCTAACAAAAAATAGCGCTTTAAAGCTTAATATTTCATAAACGGATCCCTTAATCGAAAAATTGTTTACATAAACCCGCAATATTTTTGAAAGACCTATCCAACGACACCCCACACTATGGGGTAGGCAAGAAAAAAAAAAGACATCCCCACGTTACGTGTAGGGGAGGTGCATTAAAAAAAAAAATTTTTCAAAATTTTATTTTACCACTTTGTTGGCGTGACTAATATGTATATTCATGCCAAATTACAGCTTTCTAGTACTATGAGTCTCTGAGCTAGACTGGGGACGGACGGACGGACGGACGGACGGACATGGCGAAACTATAAGGGTTCCTAGTTTGACTACGGAACCCTAAAAATCAACATGTATGAACCAATTTTCTATTTAAAGTTATTTGGCGCTGTCTTAGATGATTTTTAGTAGGTATAAACCCGTTAGGCGCCTGTATCTCAGGAACTAATTAAGTCTACTTAGTAATGATTCTTTTTCTTATAAATTCGTATATAATATCTCAAACAAGAGCCAAGCTTTTAAGTGTGAGATCAGTATACTTATGTAGGTAGTTAGGTATCTAAACTGCTTCAAACCGACTTTAAATTACAATAAAAGTTAAATCTTTTAAATAGTAATTAATAGAAATTGAAAAAAAAACAAGGTCCAGTAAATAGAATTTTAAGTTTTCCAAACGATAGGTACTCAACTCAAATCAATAATCTAATCGAAAATTTGTAAACTTTCAGATCGCAAATCGCAAACTTGTAGGTAGCATTCCGGGGCACGTCCAAACAGCATCTAGGCGCTCGCGCTTATGAGCGCGGTTGTCGCTCGATTTGTTGCTTGGACAGTTTGACTCCCCCCGCGCGTCCTGCACGCCCCGTTAACAAATTTTTCTATCAAAGTTATCATAGGCGATTTTGATAGGTATAAACACTTTAGTCGCCTGTATCTCAGGAACTAATCATGTCTACTTAGCCGTGATAGTTTTCCTTTAAAATTCGTTATATGCGCTTTCGTTGAAGATATTTTTCAGATTTTTAGTACTTGTAGTTTTGGCTGTAGGGGGGGGGGGACACTTGACTCTAACAAAAAATAGCGCTTTAAAGCTTAATATTTCATAAACGGATCCCTTAATCGAAAAATTGTTTGCATAAACCCGCAATATTTTTGAAAGACCTATCCAACGACACCCCACACTATGGGGTAGGCAAGAAAAAAAAAGGCATCCCCACGTTACCTGTAGGGGAGGTGCATTAAAAAATTTTTTTTTTTAATTTTTCTTTTATCACTTTGTTGGCGTGACTAATATGTATATTCATGCCAAATTACAGCTTTCTAGTACTACGAGTCTCTGAGCTAGACTGGGGACGGACGGACGGACGGACATGGCGAAACTATAAGGGTTCCTAGTTTGACTACGGAACCCTAAAAACCCGTCAAGTGCGAGTCGGACTCGAAGGGTTCCGTGCTGTTCTTATATGGGGACTCCTATATTTTATTTTAATTTTAATGTCTGTGTTTATGACGGCAATAGTATTACTAAATTTTTGGAAATTTCAAGTGCCTAGCATCGCAGTTCATAAAATACAGCCAGCTGATAAACCGACAAACAGACACGAAACCGACTATTTTAGTTTAAACTTTAGTTTTATCGTTTAAGACACATTTTAACTTAAAATTCTTTAAAATTTTCTAAAGCAACTTTTCCTTATTCTATTTAAAAACAACCATTCTAGATCTTGATTGATATTTTAATTTTTTTGTACAAAAGACATCAACGCATCTGAACTGAACTTTGTGGATTTTTAACTAGAAAGCTAAATAATGGCAGTCATTGAAATGCAATAGGAACTAAGTTTTCTTAAAATGATCAATTTTTACGGTGTACTTAAAAAAACTTAGATACTTACTCCGTTGTTTCAGCGACGTAAACTGAGTCTTGGGCTCCGGTTAAACACGAGATCCCGCCATTTCTCTCGGTTTAGCGCCATCTTATACCTGCTAACTTGACGGTCCGAAAATTCGTTATGAAAATTCGGACAGTAGCGAAAGAAAATTCGACTTTATGATAGGTAACCCGCCCTTTGCAATTTTAAACAGTTATTTGTACAGGACAATTGCTCTTAAAACAACCTTCGGGATTGTACTTCTCTCTCACTCGCTCCTATGCTTGTATAACCGACACGTGACCCGAACCGTAAATCTTTTTAAGTGCCTTCTTACCTACTTGTTTACACACACATAATTGCAAACGTAGGTCAGTGATTTGGTTAAGTTTTCATTATGGTATGTTACAACACTTTCGCCTACGTTGATCATTATACGAGTGCCCATTGGTAGGTACCTAGTTACTTCTTTCGTCAGCAAATAACTTGTGATTGTGCAAAAAAAAACCGAAGGTCGATATTAAGAAGGCATTATTTTATTGTTTATTGCGCGATGACCATGCCATGGAGGCAACATGGCGTCATGTCATAATGATTGGCTTAGACCATGTTATTATATGTACAATGTATTCAAAAACCATTTCAAGGAATTACGATTGGTACCCCCAAATTCCATAGTCAGCTTTTTAACATATGTTTTTTTTTTAAAGTTGTCATTCTTCGTTCATTGCACTCCTCGTTATAAATTCACATTTAGATACTTACTCCGAAGTTTTTTATACACCACACATACCTACCAGGCTGCCGCAAAACGATAAAAAGAGTTATGTGAATGTACTGTGCACCAAAACGAGGATAATGCAGACAATGAACCTACCGAATAATTAACAATAAAAAATTTCATCACTGCACAATTACACAAAATTTCGAATTATAAAAAGTAAGACAAAGATATTCCTGTGCTTGTTGCAGTTTTGAATATGATAAGCGGTCATATTAGGTACATTGTCTTTATATTATAATTTAAAATGCGATGGCATTGTTGAGTTGCATTTCTAATAAGGAATGAAGCTTTGGTGGACCTCGGGATGTCAAAAATAAAACAAATACATTGCAATGTTGAATTAACCACCAACCAAACGAGCAGCCCCAACCCGCCTCTGCCTACCCTGTGAGACACCAGGCGTTGTACTATTACTTATTCTGTGGTGAAGGTCAGTATGTATGTGTGTATGCGAATGAGAAGCCTCGTATCGAAGATTTGTTTCGACAGGCTGATGAGGTTGATCGTTTAGAAATTCTGTTTAATTCTGTTTAATAACTAAATTTAGATCATATACATAATACATGCCTTCCTTAAGTATTTCTAACACACAATAAGTGAAAAGTCAAATATGTTGGAACAATCAATCAGTATAGACAAAGTGCAGGCTATATGTGTAAAAGAATATATATATTATGGAATTGTCGCAGGCCGGACCTACTTAATGATTTTGAATCCATATCGTTCATTTATCTACTCCCACATAGTGTGTTTAAAATATGATTAACGTCGTGTTCACTTGGGGACAAATGTCTGACACGACTAGACTCTGACGATACGCGCAATTCTTCGTCAGTTGTGCGGCCGACAAAATAATATCGCGCGACGTTGCCACACCTGTCAAGAGAAGTTTGGAAATGTTGCACCACTTCGTCTGACGTCACTTCCAGTATCTGTTGCCGGATCGATCATTTTATCGAATTTCACTTCATCGATTGGATTCATTTCATTGAATTTCATTTGATCAAACGCTATTTTCTGGTGAAAACACGATGTTTTCAGGATATCTTAAACAATAATTACTTATTAATAATTACATTAGGTTAGGTTAGGCTTTTGGCGCTATAGCGGTACCGTAACCTCCTCTTAAAACGATTGGCGCAACGCCCCGGGGGTTTAAGTCCGTGCAAATCGGACATATCTCGTGCGTGCTGGCCCCTGTTGGGGCGGGTATATGGATAGGTATTTTCCCCGGGTCAAAAAAAAAGGTCAGGCTTGTGACTACAAAAAAAAATTGAAGTATGACCGTAATGCCAGCCAGATTAGAGCAGACCCTTACAGGTTCTGAACTCCTGGTAATAGGTTGACTAAACACCTTCATCTGAATGATTAAAACTTAATAATTAATTTACTTAAGCGGCGAGAAATGTTTTTTAATAAAATGAAAATTGTGTGTAATGATACGGTTGTTGAAAGGTGTTTCAATAAAGTAACCGATACCTATCTTGGTGTAAGCCAAGTCATGGAAAACTGTCTTAAGACGTGGTTAAACTTTAGTAGCAAGACTATCATTAATCTTAATTAAGTACTTAATATTTATAGTATATACGTGACATTTCTTAGTTTTATCGTAAGTCATAACAATTTGTTTTAAAGAATATAACATATTATTGAAGTGATATAAGAAAATATATTAACCCGTTACAGTGCTTATGTTCTAAACACCAATATTCAACTATTCAAAACCCAATTTCACCAAACTAGTTTTTGTTTTAACAGGATTTCCTTTAGATTCTACTTAAATAATTAAAAAGTTTAACAGTGCAACTACTTTGGTTAAATCGAGGCAAAACGATATTTTTATTTGTACAGTCAACATCAGACACTATTAAAAAATTTTTTTTTTTGTAAATCAAAACATACTAAGTTCATTTTAATAAGTAAACAATCTACGGATATTTTTAATCGTTAGGTATATTGTAACGACCGTGGTAACGATACCCCGTCATATACACCCAGTGTTGACTGTACGTTTATTGTGCATATAATGCCTATATATATTAGGTAGACGTCTACTTCCACATTTATCTATTTACATTTATCACAATAATAACAAACAACAGCTAATTTGACCTACATATACATATAGATCTAGATGCTATCACCTTAACTTAATTGGTACAGTCAAGAGTAAACAATACCAAAACAAACAATGGATCAAAGACATGTTTTTAGTAAGTACAGTCACAAGATTTAATTTGGTACTTACCTTAGGTTCAAAGTCAATCTGACATTCTACAACAATAAGGTTGAGTTTTCTAAAAGTTACAAATTACTTGACATCTCTAATGACATTGACGACTTCAAGCATATTTTCCTTGAAATGGGTCCCAAATTAACGCTAGTGACCGTACCTACTACCTATTAAGGCCAGATTTTTCAAATCCCCAGATAAAAGTATCTGACACTTGAACTATCACTTTCCTTTTCTCTAACGTATGAAAGAAAACGATTCAGCTATAATGTATTCGTCAGATATCGTTGTCTGGAGATCATTTTTTTATCAAGTATATATTGATGACACTAAAGTACGGGTAGTTACCTACCGCGGTTAAAATATCTGAGGAGTTCCTGCGATATTTAGATGTTCGTCCTAAACTCGTAAACTTTAGTATAACGTGAAAAAGAACCGAGACGGTTTAAAGTGTAAAGTGTAACTATTTTTTTGTATCGAATGTACATACCATATCGAATACACATACATACCATAACCTTGTAAATCGCATTCAAAAATAAAAGTGACTTGTCAACAAAAGTGTAAGTATAATATTTGAGTTAGTACCTACCTACTGCACTCGGGCATAGATGTTGGCACCTGAGAACACTTTAAAAAACAGACTTACGGCTATATAGAATAACTATCTACTTACTACAGTCTCACCTATTTACGAACTTATGTACCTAACTACCTCTATAACGTGTAATGCAATAAATAATTTCAATTTGGTTTTGAATTTTATGCGCTTACAAAGTTGCATATGTATCCGAAAAACACTGTATATTCAACCGATTTTTGTGTATTTTTATTTATTTTATTGAGTATAGGCCAGGAGCGAAAGGTAGTTAAATCCCGATGTTTCGAATCATTTTATCAGATCAGCCTCTTCATTTTAGGTCGTATTAATTACTTAATTACTGAATATTGTTGCTTCAAAATATTTTTATCCACTTTTTGGTTCGGGTAGTCGAAGTGGCTTCAACTTCATCAGAGATTTCTTGGCGATACTCAAAATTAGTTTCTACTAACTCGTTAAATGTTATAATATAGTGGATACAAAACGATAATAATGTTGGTGAGTCCACAAACGTTGATGAGAGATGATACTGTATATAACTCGGTGTAGTTTTGAATATAATTATAAGTAAAAATGGGTCCAGATCGCAAGTATTTACGTCAAAATCATTGTATATTCTGTAATCAAACATTTTCGGTAATAGCTATTTTTTAACGCGGTGATCTTTCATCGAAAAACTGCTAATAGGTAAATGTTACCAGACTACTGAAAGAGAAGGTTAATGTTTTTCGTCGGTCTGTATGTAGGAATGTATCCATGCATCATAGCGACCTGTAAGCTAAACGCCTTGCCGGTGTTAAAAGTGCGGAGTATCGTTGGATTGGTATTCTCCCCGAAGAGTATCATAGGACTCATATACTATAATAGTTGATGTTAATGCTGCAGTTCGTTTTTTAAAACCTGTTTTTTTTTATTGTTAATGTATACACATACATCTTGTTGATACTGATAAATGTAATATCAATGTCGATATTACAAGGGATTCTATTCGCCAAGTGGAAACTTAAATTAGGAATCTAAATACAATGCTCAATTCCTTTAATATTAAACATTCACGATATCGTACAATTCATAAAAGCCATTCAGTAAATATTTGGGATGAGATCTTTGAATGGTTTATTTGTCCTGGATCATTGAGACTCATATAAGATATTCGCTGTTACAATAGACTCATATAGGATATTTTATAACCCGTTATTTCGATAAACTCCTCCGATCGTAATAAAATGATAAGAACCAGCTACTCGGCGTTGTGTAAGACGTAACCTTTATAAATTTTTTCATCACACTTGCTCGTAAATAGTGTCCTAACATGCTAGAAAAATCGACCGTAAATCCAAAATAATACCCGCGGGCCTTTTTTTTACCATTACGTTACTTAAGTGCGTAATAGCTTTTTTTTTAAATGTTATACGTGGACTCATACTATCACAATACGTCAGGACCCCAATTCTTGTGCCATTCGATATGAAGTTTCATTCGAGATGAAATGTCAGTTGAATACTATTTCCTAACAATCTCGCATAATAAACTATTGATCTCATATGTCACTAGAATCGGACTCCGAACACGTTTGACATTATCTGTGGTAAGTCACAGACAATGATGTAGTCTGCCGCTAATAAGTTAAAAATATGATCTTTTGTCTGATTTTATTTCATTTCCTCGCAATTGTGATGAAAAACATTGTATGTTACACGGGTGGTAAAGGAAATACAAAGCTCGAGTCATTAAAGCCCTCAGCCTACGGCTTCGGGCTTCTAACAGACTCTCGTTTGTAATTCTTTCTTTACCACCCTTAATACACAATATACTATTAACATAAATCCTATTAAAATCTTGGCACGGTTGTTGGTACGCCTGCATTGGCCGAGTACAGGCAACAAGTGTACAAGTGTACAAGTGAGGCTAGACAAGTGTGCGACAATTTAATAAAAAGAAGAGTGAATAAAATAGTACATTGTGTATTAAGGGTGGTAAAGAAAGAATTACAAACGAGAGTCTGTTAGAAGCCCGAAGCCGAAGGCTGAGGGCTTTAATGACTCGAGTTTTGTATTTCCTTTACCACCCGTGTAACATACAATGTTTTCCATTCCAAGAAAATATTTATTTGAATGAAACATATTTTCTCTTCTTTATAATAATTACAACATATTCAAAAATCGTGGAAATCGGACTTGATTTAGTGGGTGAGAAACGATATCGTCCGTAGCTTTTGTATGGTTTTTTTGTCAGCTACGCGATTTTAGCGGTTCTTCATAATCCTCTTAACGCAGCGCACGTGCTGACGTTAATCATATACATTTTCGGCTAAAGTTATAATATACAATATGGAATGTGATGACTTAAATGCACAACGTGTATGATGAACGAAACACTAAAGTGACCTGGTTAAATTGTCTTTTCCTATCTTTTGATTTAATCTATGGCAAGAGAACGGAACGAACTGACTTCTTCAGGCGCCGAAGATGCTGAGGCGGATGCCTTTGACTTTTTCTTAGGTTTCTTCTCCGGGGCTTTCCACAAGTCATTATTTAGCATAGTTTCCCTGTAATTGAAGAAAAATATGGTTTAGAAAACGTTATGCTGAGCTGCATTTAAATTCAAAAGTGGTCCGAATTTTTATTTACATCGGAAAGCTGTGTCATGCTGGAGCCTGTAGATTAAATGCATAATTTAATTGCTAAACGTTGGTAAGGTTAGGTTTGATTTATAGGGGTTTCAAAAAGTAAAGTCTTCTAACACTATTCCAAAAAATTTTGGCGTTTATGATGTAACCTTTTACCTCGTGCTTAATTCAACCTTCATCTTACTTTTTCTGTTCTGCCAATAAATTACGGAATATACTCGTATAAAAGATTTCGTTACCTGTGTCTATACAACGTTCCAAGGACCCTTTCCATTTGCTCTTTCATGCTCGGGAGAGTGCCACCGAAGTCTTGCGGTAATTCCTCCTTGGCTATGAATTTGTACAGAGTATCTGACTTCGGTGTATGAAAGTGGATCTGAAATATATAAAACATATATGAGGTAAGGGAGATTACATAGTGGTGTTACATAGGGTAAGTAAGTAACTTTATATAGGTACAACTAACGTTTTGTTACCGATCTTTGTTGTAGAGATAGGCCAAGTTCTCCACCAAAAGTAGTGGAATATAAAAAGGTGCCAAGTTTGGCACTGGTTTGTTTGCAGTCAGACAATGTATTGCCACTAAAAACGTACGTGTAACGTAAACAAATTAATGCAAGTTATGCATTAAAAAAAAATTGAGATATTAGAGATTTGATTATTTGAGTAGTATGCAGTTTTAGATAGGTACTTTTTTATACCAATAACTCTGTATCCACAGCGTTGTTCCTTTTGCTGTGAATTGTCACAAACAAAGATAAATCAGGATCTCCTTACGGATGTCGTAAGAAACGGATCGTAAACGGTTTTGGGCATACGGGTGTCATGAGAGACGGATCTTTAGGTACACGGATGCTATGAGAACCTTTGTTTTGACAAACTGATGCGATGAGAAACGGGTCTTTTGGGCATACAGGTGTCATGACTCATGACACACGGATGTTTTGAAATACTTATGCGGTTCGAAATAGGTCTTTTGGCCTACGGTCATATAACGATACCGTTATTTTGGACGGGTTTTTTAGGGAAAGGATGTTTTGGGAAATAGACAGAACGGTCCGAAACCCAGTTAAGGTTTCCAAAGGTGTGTTTTTGGAGAAATGAGACCTATTTTTAACGGGCTTTATAAAAGGAGGAATTTTTCAATTCCTAAGTACTGAATTTCTGAATAGGTACTGAACCAACGGTGCGCGAGTCCAATCGCCCTTGACCTGTTGTGTTGCAAGGTTAAAAATATACAAAATCGATATCTTTAACGCTGCGTGAAATGTGAATTCCTAATACCTACGTAAAACAATGACTCATGGCTTTTCACAGTTTACAAATAAGTTGGTAGTTTTGATCATTACCTAGTCTGTGAGCACTTAGAATGTGCTTCGGGTTTGTACTTCTCTCTTAATAAGAGCGTATGAGACCGAATGAGACAAGTACAAACCTGATGCACCTTCTAAGAGCTTTCGTACTGAACTTACTATATCAGTTATGTCCTTGTCCACGAATTGCTTCATGATCGAGAATACTGTGTCAATAAGCGGCGCCGCATTCACGACGTGGATCTCCTTAAGCCGGATTGGCATTGCTTGCTGGAATTGGAAAGAATTAATCTTTAAAATATATTTCTACACTTATGAACGTGAGTCAAACGCTGACGTGCGTTACCCTAATAGTCATTCAGTGGGCGTAGTATGGTTGCGTTTATCGCGTGACAAAATGTGGATAAAGCATCCGTCACTCTCGTACTTATGTAAGTGTCAGAAAGTGACGGATGTTTTATCCATATTTGGTCACGCGATAAATGCAGCCATATTTGGCCGCCAGGGTAAATATACAAGTGCCTAGCATTAATTTATTTAACTTTTATTGCTAAAAATACAAATCTGAGTTCAATAGGTGAACATAATGCCAAATGGCATTCTGCACCAGTTGACCTTTGGGCAAATCAGAAAGATATTGTACGAACTGTATTAAGAGCATAATATCATGCATCGCTAAAACATATATAAACATAAATATAGGTAGGTAGGTACATACGTAAAAATAAATATAATTATACGAATTAAATATTAGGTCCTTACCTATGAAATTGGCGTTTTATAAGGAGAATTTTATGAAAACGGTGGTTTAAATACGTTTAATTTTGCAGATTATTTAGTAACGTCAAATGCGAACCAAACAAAATTCTGTCAGGAATATTGGACTTACATACATACATACATACATGCAGCTTCATAAAACTCTGCTTAATTGAAACACTTGAACTCGCAGCACATGAAAAGAGTTGAGTTCACAGTTTAATTATAACATTCAGTAAGAAATGTATCCATATTATTTACATCTAAAACCTTTGTAACATAGTGTATTAATGAAATTAAAAACGAATTTGGAAGTTTAAATTGAAATGAATTAATTTCGTACGAAATAAAACATGTAAAAAAAAACGCCGATTTTATAGGTAAGGACCCAATACATAAAGAAACATATATGTATATGTATATACAATAAAAGACAATTACAATGTATCAGTTCTATGAGGAAATGTGTGCTCGAACTAAATTCTTAAACGGGAACATATTAGAGGCTTGCCTGATTTTAGAAGGCAAACCGTTCCAAAGACAAATGGCTTGAAGGGTATAAGAGTTGGTAATAAAGCCAGAGCAGTGTGCAGTCTAGAGGGAAAGGAAGAGTAGCATTGTGACTTACCGCTTGGTACTTTCCGAGTTTCTTCGCCACCGCCATGTTAAACTTGGCTATGATTTTCAGCGAGACATCCTTGACGTCCATGATTACCACATCAGACTCAGGCAAGGCGGCAACCTCGAGGAAGAAGGCGTCAGAAGAGAGGAAGAACAAACGAGCGTCCTGCAGATAGTCGAAGTTCTCTAGGCCTGGGTCGTTCAGCTGCCATATCCAGAGGCTGCGGTTGCCTGACAATGTCATGTGGGCAAGATTTCTGGAGATAAAAGATGTTTATTCAGTAAGTTAAGTAGGCCGCACGGATACTTTTACACGACAAAAAACTACCAGCGCTTCACAAGAGACAACTGCTGAGAAACGCCGCAAGAAACTATAAACTTGTGACTCGGTACGATAGTACTCGTAGATTGCAAAGATTTAATCTTAATAATTGGCGGAGAGTCATCCTGTATTAAAAGGATAACAAACAGATCCAGGAAAAAATATAATGGGACCAGTCTGTAAATAGTATATGGACTTATATTATATTTATTTATTTATTTATTTATTTATTGTTTATTAAGAAACAAACGGTTGTATACATTTAATGTTACACAAAATATGAGTAAACTAAAACCTATAGTTTCCTTAAGTTATGGATAAGACAGCTATAGCCTACTATTTAACAAACATAAACTAAAAGGTTGAGGAAGAAAGAACATGTTGATTCTTACAATATGAAACATCATGTAGTGAATACTAATATAATTACTATACAAAAATAAATATATGAATATATGACCATTATGGTCCAGTCGAAGTCACAAACATAGTTGCGCTTCAGTCCCTTGTCACTTTAATCCGTGTGCAATATTCTATTATATCACACAACTGTATGTTCAAATAGTAACGTGTGCAGCAATACCTAGTCCCATCTGTGAGGAGAATTGAAAGCTTTTGCTTTACATGCTTTACAAAAGGTGAAAAAGACACGATTGTGATAAATGCTGTTTAGATATGGAGTCATCAAACACCCATGATTTCGCCATCGGGTAGGGACCCACTTGATTTAAAAGTACAGTATCTTGTCAAATAACACCTCAATTATTGACTCACATAGGTATATAAACTCACGCCTTCATTCTTAGTGGTGCAGGCAGGGCTATTCCAACCAACCAACAATTTTAAAAATTCCTTGATAATTCTGTAACCACATTTTGCACAATTAGGCTAAGATGTTTACAAGTGTATTAGTGACAGTTTTCAAGACCATCACCTAACAGACAGTCAAGGAAATTGATTCTTAGATCACTTTGGTCTATGTCAAAGTGACGCTGTAAAAAAACTCGTCTCCTTCGTTTTTATTGATTAGGTACGTCAGTTTGACATAGTCCAAAGTGGTCTAGGAATCAATTTCCTTGACTGTACCACATGCCTTTATTCCCTTAGTCGCCTCTTACGACATCCACAGGAAGACGTGAAGTGGCACTATTCTAACCCGGCAACCACACAAAATTAAATCTCTACTACGCATAATAAAGATTTGCCGTAGATAGTACGTTAAGTAAAGCCCCATTGAACATTCCTTACATGATCTTCAATGTCTTCTGGACCTGAGCTGAGAGCGGGTCGCGGTTATCGAACAGCTCTGGAGACGAGGCTCTGAAGCTGCTGAATACTTCAATAGCTTTTTGCGCCCTCTTCACGTTGTAGTAACAGCTATGGAGGAACCTGCGCAGGAGCTTGTCATCTGGAACATTACAAATATACTATCGTTATATTATAGAATTACAGAAAATGATGTCAACGCAGGGCCCCATTTATACCTCCAGTATATATAGGTAAAATAAAAACTGAGTTACAAAAAAAAACCCCCGACTGCAGTAAACATATCAACTGAAAACAAACAACAATCTCTATAATTTATAGAAAATTGTAAAATCAATGCTTACGGTGTCGGGGACAAGATAATAGACCAAATGTATTTTTTATCCCAAGCATTATTTTTTGTAACTTATTGATTGTCCCACCTGGAACACGGTTTTCGCTTTTCAGTTGATAGGTATTATTTTTACTGCAGTCGGGTTTTTGGTTTATTTTTAGTTTACATTTTATTGGAGACCCATGACGTCCTGCAATTACTCTAGTCTAGAGGTCCCCAATTTTTTTGGCTCGTTGACCACTTGTCAATTTTTTTGGTTTTGGGTGGACCCGTTCCTACCTAATATTTACGTTGTCACGTAAAAACTAAGCAAGAAATCTTCGGCATTTTTGTAAGGATAACGTTGGAGGTCTATTCGGCTAAAAATTTACAAAGGTTACAATTAAATTTTACAAAATAAAATCTTACACGCAGAGAAAATTAAAACATTTTGTGACGTTGTGTGGGGTAATCTCTACATCTACTGAATGTAATTACCAATGGAAAGCCGCGTTATTTGTGTGTGTCATAGGCTGTATATTAACCCAGAAAAAATCTTTATCGCCCATAGGAGTGGGCACGGGAACAGCTACTTTAATTATAATACCTTCAATTCAACTTAAGACCATGTTTTATTTTATCTGTGTTAATTAATCTTGCTAGCCGCTCAACTATTCTTCAATCATTCAAGGTGTGCATATTAAACAATGATACCAAGTAACACGATCAGGGAATTGTAATCATCAGTGCCGATGACACGCTTGGCAAGCTCAAATTACTTGCAACTGTTGGTCGGGGGCAGTGAAAGTGATTCATGGTCGATGAGTGAACAAATGGTTGGATGGGCGTTGTTTGAAAATCGGAAGGCTCCGTCCCCGTTACTAGGAGTAATTACATGCACAAAAACTATCTCCAAAACCATAAGCATCTTAGCTTATATCCTACTGAAAGTAACTCCTACTATATTTAGTTAGGTGAATGATTTTTTAAGCAGGTTGAAACGTTTTAGTGGCTTCAAATTCTAGAACTATTGGAATTCACTTACACGTGACTGGGAACACGTTGTAACTCTATTCATATGACGCTTTTTAATATAACGGTTCCCCATTATTTCATAATAACATAGGCATAAATGTTTTTAAAGAGCTATCCAAATCTTATAATACTCGTTCAAGTTGTAAGTTGTTAATAAATACGTTGTGAAAAAATACTCATGCTTTACATGTATGAGAGCCACTACGAAGATAAAAAAATGCTATAGAAGGTAACTTTTTTTTTGGAAATTGGTCTTTGCGCGCGGTATAAAAGTTATATACCTATATATAATGAGTAACTCTCCCGTACAGACAGATAGACGGACGGACATGGCGAAACTACAAGGACAAAAAAGTGATGACGACAAAGACAAAAATAGATTAAAGAAGAAAACATACATCATTAGAGATGAATTATCAGCAATCATTTTCAATCTTTCTGTTTTGCATTGCAGATATTAAATCACTGGAACGTCCTTGTGAGTAATGCACTGGTAGATATTTTTCAAGATAGACGTAGATAACAACCTACAAGATACACTACAAGATCTAGATGTCGGACAAGTTGTTGAGATTTGTAATTATTAGTAATTAAAATAGGACTCTTCTTTCAGAACTAGTTTCTTATTTTTTATCAAACTTAAAAAACACCCTTTAATACGCTTTTTTTTATAAATGGCACCCGAAAAGCTCAACCCGTTTAGGAGCTACGGTGTTACCGACACGTTAAACTTAGGTATACCTTTAGTAATATACCTAGATGTGTCACATATAAGAATAAGAACAGAATAAGAATATTTTTTATTTACACAACTCACATTGTAACAAATAAAGCAGTATCCGGTAGATTTCAAACTAGGCTAAGGGGGGTTACATACATATATAAACTCACGCCTTTATTCCCAGAGTGGGGTAGGCAGAGCTACAGAATTACTAACAACTCTAAAAACTTGTTAATAATTCTGTAACCACATTTTGCACAATTAGGCTAAGATGTTTACCAGTCAGTGTATTAGTGACAGGTTGCAAGCCCATCGCCTAACAGTACTACACAGCCTTTATTCCCTTAGTCGTCTCTTACGACATCCACGGGAGGTCATGGAGTGGCACTATTCTAACCCGGCAACCACACGGGGAAAACGGCTGGGGTGTTATTCTCTCAAAAACAAGGGACGGGCGGACGAACGAGCGAAATCGCAGCGGCGAGTTTAGGAAGTCCCGTCAGAGCGAACAAAACACATTTAAGCGCGTGCATTTTCAATTAAGCAGCCTTATACGTAAATATGTTTTGTTCGCACTGACGGGACTGCTTGTACTCGTCCGTCCGTCCGACCACCGTTGTTCAGAGAATCACTACCCAGAGCCTGTACCTTAAACCCCACTTGAAATAACGGCTAAGATATTATTGCTGATGACTGTCGAGTCACCGGCAATAATATATTATTATCCAACAATGGGCTCAAAAATATCTGACACGTCTTTATTGCAGAGTGTGTCAGATATTTTTGAGCGCATATGTTGGATAATATGTTTTTGCTGGTGACTGTACGAGAACAATCACACTAATAACATACCTATATGCAGCAAAATTGATATGTAGGTACTTATACGATTATTATTGCATGGCAACAAGGTCATGCATATATTTCTGAATCTGTCTTGAAAGTACAGTAAGTATAAGTATGTATTTATAGACGTAGGCGAAAAACAAGGAAAAACTATGGATAATGTACGACCAACGACGTCAAAGATATGCTAACATTTTTGCATCTTATTTCAATAGAATAAGGATAAAAATGACAATAGGTACCTATATATTTGAAGTCAACCATACGTACTACCAGCGGGCGTGTCAATTTCGTTTTGGACACTATGATCTCTATCATACATACTTACTTATTAAAAAGATAAAAAAAAACCGGGCAATAGCTGTCGGGCGCTGCTTGCTCGGGTCGGTTTCCGAAGCCATTACCATAAACATAAACATTATCTCAAAAATGTTACTAAAAAAGAGTTACTCGGTCTTAGATGTTTTTTTGTAGGTACCTTAGTCGCCTTTATCTCAGGAAATAATCAAGTCAACTTACGTGATAGTTTTTCTTTTAAGTTCAAATAACGTTTAATACAAAATTCGTCTATAGTTGTTGTTATTCGAGATAGTTATTGGTTTTTATTAACGGCGTCGGAACCCTACACTGAGCATGGTCCGACATACCCATGTCCGGTTTTTTAATAGTTTGTACTGGGGCAGGGGTCGGCAACCTTTTGAGTCGGCTTTTTTTAAAGAGCCACAAAATTTTTTCTTGCCAACAATAAATAGCCTCTATACTTTCATAAAGTTTGTTGATAAAAAATCTAATCTATTCATTCATAAGAAAAATATCTATTTATAACTAAAGAGCCGCAGCCTCACATCCAAAGAGCCGCATGTGGCTCGCGAGCCGCAGGTTGCCGACCCCTGTACTGGGGGGTTATTATGATATTGATATAGCAATGCAGTTCAGTTTACGCTGAGAAAAAAGGACAGAGCTATATACTCGTAACTGCTGTCCTTTACGCTCGCCGTAAAATAAATTGCATAGCTATGTCATAATTAACCCCCGTACCGTAGCTAGAAAAAATGCCTCCCTCCCTATATGTCATAAATGTCATAGGTACCTAACTCAAAATGATGCAGTTTCATTAGAAAACTCATATCAATTGATTTTAAATTCAAAGTTGATTGATCAATCGTTCGACTTGCGTCACTTTTGCAAACAAATGCAATCTCGTTTGGAGTACTCGGCCCGTACCTACCGCTATTGTGTGTATTGAATAGGCTTTATCTTAACAATCGCTGGGAACCGACGAGTGGCAACTGTTTCTATAGGAACTTGGAACTTCCAATATTCACCTGTTTCAATTTAAACTGACTAGGTACTTACATATAAAACTAGCTTCTACCCGCGACTTCGTACGAGTAGACTTCGATAATCGTTTTTCCTTCGGGAACTTTTAAATTTTCCTGGGTGACAAGTAGCCTATGTTATGTGTTAATCCAGGGTTTAAGCTGTTTTCATTTCAAATTCCATCCAAAGCATCGTGAAGCAGTAACCAACTAACACACAAACTTTCTCATCTATAATATTAGTAGGATATTATGCAATCAGGGACCGGCCCGCTATCCCATTCAAGGGGTTTCGAATGGGTTTTTCTAAGGATTTATTTAGAAAAGCCGTATCGGTTGAAAGCCGCTCGATTTGCTTTTTAAGCGCTATTTATAAGGGTTACCCTTATATTTGGTTATGCAATAAATAAGAGGGATATCAATTTACTGCTGCTCTTTAGGTTTCTCTTATGTGATGGCTAGTTTAACAAACAACTGTCGTATATTTCTTCCAAAGGGGTTATTCTTTTAGTGGGTTGTACTTCGAGAGGTAAGTCTTTTAAAGGCATTTATCGGGGAATGGGTGGTCGGGTCCCTGATTTTAATAAGTATTTACAAAAACTTCAAAGCTGTTCGGTAACGAAGAAAAATATAAAGATATACCAACATAGGCATTCCTATGTTAGGCTAGTTACTGACGATCGAGTAAGTATAGATTATCTTGATCCGCGATTCTCGTCCCAGACCCCAGTCATCATATTTCACAGATAAAGGATGTTGGGCAGTTTTGTATGGACACTGGCCTAAAAACCAATAATGACAAGCCACATGTCATTTGAAAAGATTTTTCATATTCTACAATTTTTTGTATGGCGGGAAATCTGCAATCGCTGTGAGAAATATTTAAAAAATCTGGAACATCGAGACGCCTATATAGACGACTTTAGCATAATTACTTTGAAAAAACCGCTGTCTTTGCATGGCGATATTGGCGATAACTTTTTTCATACAAAGATTTCGAACCACCTGCAATAGTAATAGTTTTAAAACTTAGAATTACCTATTCGGGGACATATACCTTGTCCTTATTTATCATTAGGCCAATAAGCCCACCCTCCTTTAGCCCTTTCTCTTTCTTAAACTTAAAAATAGACAAGGAAAGAGATAACTTTAAATGGCACATAAATTTACTCGTCGAAGGTAAAACAAACCCTTAGTCTAGTAATACAGAGGCACACAATATTTTTTTAATTACAACGGTCTTGTAGTAAAATGTGTTTAGTTCTTGCTATCTCTCGCGCATCTGACAGTTTTACCATTCGTGTATTAGGTGTATGCCACGAAAAAAATCGAAGACTTTTAATTATTATATTTTGTCCATATACGACTGTATACTTGAAAGGACTGAACATATCGTCAGATACCAGACCATGCCAGACCGGTAATATGTGTGTCATTATCATTAATGAGGATTATTATCTTCTCACTGCAATGTAATTCTTTATTTTCATTAAAAAAAACAAACAGCTCTTTTAATTTACGCTATCAAGCAAAAGTTACCGCGATATAACTCAGTGAGACTGGTACAAAAACTGTCGAAATTTTTAAATGTTGTAGGTAACAAAAACCGGTTGTTCGGGCCATGGCTTGTGATGTGAACGCTTGGCCTAAAAGTTTACGAGTCTTCATTTCTTTATATTTTTTTCTTTAATTTAATAAATAACTATAACTATAGGTATAAATAAATATAGTCCAGATGAAACATCAACGAATTACAAACAGTGTCCCAGAACTTGACGTAGGTAAGTAAATATTAATAGCGATATGAAAGCACCTTGTTTTAACTTTTTCTATGTATTGCTTAGAAGTTAGGTATTAAGATTTTCATGACACTGGCAATAAACGTCAAGTTAGTATAGTCTGTCAAGAAAGTCATGTCATGAAAATGATTTTATAATGGCGTGCCTCAGGGGAGCATTTTGGGACCTTTATTGTTTCTGCTCTATATCAATGACCTTCCCAATGCGGTCTCCCAAAAATGCTTTTTATTTGCAGATGATACCACAATTGTAATAAGGTGTAATAATCGGCAATCTTATGAGTCTGACATCAATAGATCGTTAGCAGAAGTAATAAAATGGTTGGAGATAAATAATCTCAACGTCAATTTGTCAAAAACTAAATTAATGCAATTCCACACACGTAGAAGTAAACCTTTTTCCCTAAATGTTCACTTTAATAGGGTTAAGATTGATCAGGTTAGCATTTTAAAATTCCTAGGTGTTACACTTGATAGTTTCTGTGAATGGAACGATCATGTAGCAAGATTGTCCTCTAGAATTAACAGGTTTGTATTTGCTTTGAGAAAAATAAGTCAGACGGTATCCAGGGAAGCAGCTATTACAGCATATTATGGATACATACATTCCATGTTGCAGTACGGTATAACACTATGGGGTAGATGTTCAAATATGGATACTGTTTTTTTGATGCAAAAAAAAAGTGTAAGAGCAATTTTTGAATTAAAGCCAATAGAATCATGTAGACCCGTTTTTAAGAAATATAATATTCTAACAGTACCAAGTCTGTATATTTTAGATGCATGTTTATTCGTGTATAAAAATGAGCATATGTTTAACCACGCGAAATCAATATTTAAGAATCCTTTACGCTCGCAGTATCGCAATAAATTATTTATGCCAATGTCAAAATTATCACTTGTTGCTAAGAATAGTTATATTATGTGCATAAAAATATTTAACAAGCTACCTGACACTATAAAAGACCTAACCTTCGTAAAATTTAAACGAGCTCTGAAAAGATGGCTGGCAGAAAAGTGATTTTATAGTGTACAGGAGTTTTTAGATTATAAGTAGGTGCATACTTCCAAATTTCACATGCCATGTATGGTAGATTTTAGTGATACGAATATTATTTTTAAGATCAAATTGTACCTAAAATTATGTGAAATAAATTATTTGTATTTGTATTTGTATTTGTTTCTTGACTTTCTTCTACTTCTCTACACCTTCGACTACTTGTACTATAACTTATTCAGTGCTTCGGCTGTTTTGTCTAATGCCGGCAGTACACACTCGTCGAGAGCCGGTCGTCGAGACTCTCGGGCAGAATCCGACCGCGTTCGGGACATGACGAGACGGGACAAGAGCGAGTGAGGCAAGATGAGAGCAGCACGGGTAGAACAAGTTGTATTTTCTCGCTTGTCGCTCAGTGCGTATCTATCGTTACTGACTACATAGAAAGGGAGATCCGAGCGAGAAACGAGTCGCGGGCAACTTAAGGTAGCCGTGCAGTATGTACACACTCGCTCTTGACCTGTCTCGGGTCGGGGTGTCTCGACGAGTGTGTACAGCCGGCATAAAAGCATGAAAATAGTAAGAAGGCTTTTGAGACAAAGCTAAGTATGACTTTTTTAGCACACCTTTTTAAAAAGATCCTGATTGTTAATTCAGGTATTACTTAACTACAATACATATAAACTTTATTAACGAACTTACCTATATCTTTTGGCACGTACGGGGTTTCAGTTGTCCATTGCTTTAATTCTTCTAGTTGCTCCTGCACTTCCTCTTCAGTTATTGGCTCTGCCATACTGTGACTGTAAACAAAACATCAACATACATTTACAGATTTTTCCTTTGCTCCGTAAATACTTTTTTTTGTCAAATTGCCAAAAATGATGACAGTTTCGAATCTATTTGAGCAAGTACAGAGTAGAAAAGCAGTCTCTGGTTTTACCAATTGAAATAAAGAAGTAGTAGGTTTTTATAGGTACCAACAATGAATCCTACTAATAGGTAAATATTATAAAAGCGAAAGTTCGTGAGTAGTTTGTTACTCCTTCACACTGCAACGGCTGAACGGATTTGGAAGAAATTTGAAAGGAGATAGCATACTTATACCTTGGATTAACACATAGGCTACTTTTCATCCCGGAAATGTATGCAGTCTCACAAGCTAACACAACTTGTTTTTTTAAACGTTGTCATTGGATTTTAACATAAACAGAACATATTCATTAGTAAAAATTAGTGACTTAATGTTCGGGTCACATTGTTGTGTAACTCGGAGACGAATAAGTAAGTGGTTTGTGAAAAAACTGGTCGTCTAAATGCTGTTGTAAATCAAATATGTCATAAATACGAGTTGTATTAACTAATTATCATATGGGAATTTCATTGTTCTTTCTTGTTAGAAACTGAACCTAAGCCGTTACTCGAAAACTGAAGATGTCCAATGTGCATCAAAACAATTAAGCAATAAATAATAGCTTCTGAATTTATACACGCTCAGCGGGGCCTGTAGGGTTGCCAACCGTACTATAATATATAGTATTGTACTATATTTTGTCTCCGCATACTATATACTGTTAAAAATGTATTAATTTAGATGATTACACCATTGTGATATAATAATAATTGATAGCATAATATCTCACTGCCATTGTCGCCGGTCAAAACAGAGATGATAAAACGGAACTGGTGACGTTTTTAGACTCTGTGGTCTTTTTGGCTCTCGCGCGGGACTCGGGCTGTCAAGGAACGCGATATCGCGGGAAAGGGGATACTTTACGTTGGTTATGCCGGTCTTGTGTACAAACTTGATTATAAGGAGATTGTAATGTTAAATAGTGGATTACACATGTTGACCTCACTTGAACGGAGTTTTTATTAGTTCAGAAGCGGGATTGATAGCGCGCTCAAGACTGCAAGGCCTGATAATATGACGTTTTAAGGTATCTTTGTTGAAGAACATTTTGGTAAGCGTTTAACTTATTTTTACGGTCATGAAATGAATTAATGATTGATGATCGTTTACTAAATGATGTACATACCTCACGTGCAATTTAGTATAAGTAATAACCTTTGCCCTTGTACGTACCGACAGAACAAAATTTCTGATGAAACCGACCGATAAAAAGATTATGATGACCGGTAGTATATTTTTATTGGCTTAAAATTTACGTGATTTTCCACGAGGCAAATAGCGAAGAAGGAGGGAGAACTGTAGAGTTTAAATATTACATTTGAGTTGTAATTAATGAAAGCCAACTGATTGGTTAAGGCTTAAGTATCTATTTAATTGCTGTATCTATGAACTATTATTTTACGACTTCGATGACATTTTGTTTTTGATTAAATGATTACTGATGATTACAGTGGTAATATCACCTTACATGAGTACTGTAACAAGTGAGACTTTGTTTTGTGGGTTTGGCTGCATTTAAGTGAGTATATGGATATTGTTGTTGAAATAAACCAGAATGTGTAATTGACATTATTTTTTTCAGTGAATTCTTTATTATGCTTTGTTTGAGTTTACTATTTCTTTTAAAAAAGTGGATCGCAGTGAGAAGTATCAGTAAACAGACTATTAAAAACGAAAAGAGTTGTAAGTATTAAAACAGAAGGGGCAGAGCTACTTCTAAAGGTGGCAGAAAAAATATGACCAGGCACTCCCAAGTGCATCCGGGTGTACTAAGATTTCTCCTCTTCATAATGACGTATTAAAAGATGGAAGTTTAAAGCACAGTCATAATTATCAGTTAGGTGGAGCGCAAAGCCCTGTCAATATCAGTGAAGGGACTGCTGAGAATTCACAATTTAAAGTGTCATACTGTGTATGTTTGTAGATATATCACATGAACAGAACAACTTTGGTAATCCTGGGCCTTCGGGTCTACAAGCTCAACACACATTAGATTAGTGGATTCTCTATTACTTATGGCTCAATATAATGTTGCAGCTTAAATTGTACAGGAAGTCAAACTATAAATTACTTCTCAGTTGTTAAAATTTAAATGTTTATAAAGCAATACTTAATTAACATTTTAAAAGTGATATCTTTTTAGTATTTGGTTTCTCCATTGGGGATTGTCTTACCAAACATTATAATGATGTTTGAGTAAATTAATACAAATACAATATACCTACAATTGAAAAAATCACAATGTCAAATAAAAGTAGGTATGTATGAAACAAAAGTTTTAAAAATGAATAAACATATTTCTATAGATTATAAATAGTGAATTAGGTACATTTACACCATTTAAATTGATTTTAACATATAATGCAATGAAATTTTAATATCTAAACTGATAAATAGACTATTTTGTATGCATAGCCCAAGCATGCAGGAATGCCAAAGAAATCCTACCTACCTACCTATGATTGCAAGAGTGGTCAAAATTGTTGCATATTTATATTTTTCCAACTAAACAAATTCATGGAGATTTGCTTACCAGAATACTCAATAGAATTAAATAAAACTTGGCCTGGACCGTCAGACCATGGTAAGGATACACAATAATTACCTAAATTTATTTTATTATCATATAATATATCATTTCATTACGTTTATATCATTTTATAGCAAGTAAATTAAAAAAAAATTGAATTGTTTAATATAATAAATAGGTTGGTAAAACAAACTCAATCAAAATTCGAATAATTCAAATTGATGATGGAAATGATATAAACTTGATTCTTAACTAAAATAAATTAATACAGAACTATTAAATTAAATTAACATAGCAAGTGGAAAGAAGTGGTCTCTGCCTACCCCTCTGGGAAACAGGCGTGATTTAATGTATGTATGTATGTATACATACATTACATACATGTAATACAGAACTCCGAGATCTAAAAGAAAAGTGATTTATTTGATTTTAACAATTTAGCAGAACACATGTCTAGTAAAAGTAGTAAAAATAATTATAATAGATTTGAATAATTAAAGCAATGACCACCAATATTTCTAAATATATGTATATAAATGAATCCCGGTTTCCCTTGGTCATGCCATAACTCGAGAATAGCAGCGTTTTCCCTGAAAGAAAACGTATATTAAAATACTTACCTAATTCGAAGCTTATAATGAGATAGGCATATCCGTTTCCCGTAGTCTTTACCATTTTAGAACTCTTTGATGACGTGTTTCCGCTGTCTCAGCCGATAGTGGCGCCATCTGTGAACTTATATAACTGGTGCAGCGCCATTTTTTACTCATTGGCTTTTATTCACGACTTTCACCAGGCAGAGCTATAAAGTAAGCTTCGAATTAGGTAAGTATTTTAATATACGTTTTCTTTCAGGGAAAACGCTGCTATTAAAAATACTAGACCGTAATTCGAAGCTTATAATGAGAAGTGTTTGTTTTCGCCTGGTGAGACACGGAAACCTTATTAAATAAGGAAAACGCCAATGTGACACAAATCATTTATTGTATTAAATAGATAGTACACATTACATAATATTATTTTAACGATTTGGTTAACCATCTGGTGGAATATTTAGATTGAATCACAGGCATATATTCAATTATGCATAATTATTATTTTACAAATGACTGAATATTAAAATTATTAATAATATTAATTAAACCTAAACTAAAGCAGTCGCATTAGTTTTAGTATAAGCTAGAAGGACATCATCAATCAATCAATGGGACAAAATAATTGAGTAACATTTGTAGAGTTAGTTTTTGGCATTATTTCACGCCTATAAAACCTCTGGAAGGTATTGTCGGAGCGCCAATTTCCGCGAGCAAGAATTTCGTCCAAAGGGTAATTCAACCAATTTTTCGAAGCCACTGCTGAGCGCACACTACCTGGACTAGATTGGATATTCGCATCTTTAAATAAATGTTTAATCCATCCTGCTATGACAGTTCGTGAGGCTGGTTTAGGAGTGCCTCTAATAGTCATAAATAAACTGCATGACTTGGCAGTTTCTCGTCGACTGTTTAACAACGATAACATAGCTTCGATCCAATAGACAGGATTCAGTTGAGTATTGTTGTCGTTAACCATTAACTTCCAACCCGATTGCCTATAGTTACTATTATCCGTCTTCGATCCAAACCTTGGCCAAAATATTATAGCGTCTTGGGACTTGATACAATGTCCAGGGTCTGTACTGAGCAAAGTTAGGTCATGGATACGGCGGCCTGAACATAACAGCAATAGAATAGCTGTATGGCGGGAAATTTGATAAATATTATTTGTATCTATTGTATAAGAGGATAAGTATTGAACGAGATTATCAATATCCCAAATGGGTGGCTTAATTTTCTTTATGTCCTTTAAAGAGATAGATTTTAAAATATGCTTGACTAAAACATGAGAGCTTAGTAGACTCGACGTATCTGCGTTACAAAGCGTGGAAACAACTGATTTATGTAAAAGAATAGTATTGTACGATAGGCCATAAATTAAATGCAAATCGGCTAAAAATCGCGCAAGTTGAGACCCAGTTGGCTTTATAATATCAACTTTGTTAACCCTTGCCCATGATACCCAACGATTCCATGCTATTCTATATGTTTTTCGGGTAGATGGCCGCCAAGAATTTTCCAACAAGGATTTTTGACTGGTATTCCAGCTGCTTATCTCCTCAGTCCACCCCCACATCTCCAAACTTCCAGAGTTAGATTCTCTAGGTTGGGGGGTGGAAGATCTGTCGAGGTGTCTATCAGATTCGCTTTCAGATTCCTCAGGACGAACGGAGCTTCGAGGGCTCTCGCTTTGAGGTCCGCCCGCCAGAACACCCTCTCCCACCGAGGCACTACGATCAGGAATACCCCCAACGACTGGTTGAGGTGGGATAGAACTTTGGGTACTAGGAACGGAGGTGGAAATAGCCACGCCAGAGAGTAATTCCACTTTACGCTGAACGCATCGTGAAAAATCGCTTTCTGGTCTTTCAGGTCTAGGGAGACATAATTGTAGACCACGTGTGCCCTCTCCGAGGCGAAAAGGTCTATCACCGGAGTCCCCCATTTCGAGAATATTATCTCCAAGCATTTTGGTGACAGATGCCATTCCGGTGGAAGTCGATATCTCGATAGGTGATCGGCATGATTGTTGTACCGACCTGGGATGTAGTGAATCGTGAAGGAAATCTGATACTGATCTAGTAATGTCAATAGTTGATGAGTTATCTCCATCAGTGCTATCGACTTGGTCCCCCCCTCTTTTCGTAGATGAGCTACGACGGTCTTGTTGTCGCACTGTATTAACAAAGAACCGTGACTCAGTATTTGTGCATGATTTTGAATAACGTGTAAAATGGCTAGCATCTCTTTTTGATTGCTGTGTAGATTTTGTTCCTCTAGAGACCAAGACCCTCTCAAAGGAACGTTGTCTAACTGAGCACCCCAAGCAAGGTCTGATGCGTCCGTCGCGAGGAAATGTGCGGGGGGAGGAAAATGAAGCATTGTGGAGAGATGGCAGTTCTGAATCCACCACTCTAACTCTATTTGAACCGCTTCGGGCAGTACGAATATTTTTGTTGGCTTGTCTAGTAGAGTATTCATGAACCGCAACAGGTGGCGATGGTGTAATCGGCCTCGTGGGACAACAAAACTGGCGAAGTTCAACAGACCTACGAGACTTTGAACTTCGTTTAGTGAGACATGGGTTTGTTTTAAAATTTGATGAACCTTTTTTACTAGACCATGAATTTTTTCCTTCGGTAATGATTTTTGATTGTCCCATGTTTTCCATAGGATCCCTAGATACGTTAGGCTTTTTTGTGGAATCATTATTGACTTTTCTAGATTGACCCACCATCCTAGAGCTTGGAGAACTTCCAAAGTCTTTTGTACGTTTTTGTGAAGAGTGACAGGGTTCTGATGTGCAATTAAAAAATCGTCTAGGTATACTAGAATTCGTACATTTCTTTGTCGCATGAAGTGAGCTATCCAATTGGTCAGAATTGAGAAAGTTTTGGGAGCCGTGCTCAACCCGAATGGAAGACAAGTTATTTCTAGTAGTTCTTTGTTGTAAATCAACCGGAGAAATCGTCTGTGTACTTTTGAAATTTTGAGGTGAAAATAAGCTTGACTCAAATCTATTTTGCACATCCAATCTCGCGGTTGAAGAAACTCGGGAACTCGATACATGTTTAAGAGGTGAAACGACTCGGTCTTCACAAACCCGTTCAGAGCCTTTAGATTGAAGATCGGACGGAGAGATCCGTCGGTCTTTGGAACTAGAAAAAGTGGTGAAATGAAACTGGGGGACCAATGTGCTGGTTTTAGAACGCCTTGAGCTTTCATTTTGGAAATTGATGCCGTCATTTCCTTTGATACACGTGTTTGAAATATATTTTTTACGTTTGGAATGGACAAAGGAGGTTTCTGGACAAATGGTATGCGATAACCTTGTATGAGTTTTAATACTATTTCCGGGGCCCCCATTTCTTTCCACTTGTCGTAATAATGAGCTAACTGTCCGGCTTGGAATGACCTCGAGTCATTGTTCATTGTATTTAGACTGACCTCTAGGGGCATGACCAGAGGGTGCTCGTCCCCTTCCCCCTCGTGTACCACGAGACCTCGAGCCTCGGTATTGAAAGGAACCCCCGTTATAACCAAAAGTATTACTTTGGTAATTATTGTGGGTCATGTTATTATGATATCCACCCCTCGAGAGTGGTAAATTATTATTATGCGTAGGTCTAGATGGACCTGCTGCGTTGTGTGGTATTTGGGCTCCACTCGATGGACCCATAAACTTTTTGTTGTAAGTTCCTCGCGAATGCTGGTAATAGGCTTTACTAGATCTTTTTTGCGAGCTATCAGACTTAGGTGGCCAGAAGGTTTTGCGAAAGCCGCCCGCTTTTTCTAACGCAGATGAAAAAGCGTCTGCCTCAAAAACGTGCGTTGTTGAGGGAGGAATTTTATTAAGAGAAACTTTCACTACAGGATCCTTTACATTTTTTAGAATTGCATCCCTCTTTACCTGTATAATTTCTGACCTATGGCCACACACCATTTGCAAAAGGTCAGTAGAAATCTTATGAAAATCACCTTTTAAAAATAACTCCTCTACCTTGGTATTTAAATTTTCTAAATTAGTTTCTGATTTGGCCCATGTTAACAAGTTACGTATGTTTTCTTGTAAAGCTTCCTTTTGCTTCAGAATACAAAAAGTAAGCGCAGCATATGCCTTGTCCGCTTTGGCCAAATGAGTCAAGGTATCATACTGTCGTACCTCCCCGTTTATTTCAAGATCTACAAACCCCGGAGTGTGATTATATTGTTTCTGTGTATCCGCATACCTCACGTCAGACCAATCAGTATTTCCAAAATGTTGGACATCAGATAACATTCTAACAAAATTATCCGGAGCTTTGGGGACAGAAGGTTCCTTCAATTTTGTTTCAATATCAAAGGTAAAGCTCATGTCGGATGTGTTAGGTATATCGAAAATTTTATCATTAACTTCATCCTCATAAAGATCACCACTGACTCTTGAACAAATGGACACCTGGTCCGCACCCATGCTATTAGGATAGGCATGGGGCTGAGTAATAATATTTCGTAACTCACTGATTTCCTTGCTCAGCTGTCGTACTGAATGTTTGCTTCTTTTACTCCTCTTGTGGCGGTGGCGACGTGATCGCTTGCGCTTTGAACTCGGCGAGGATGAGCTCGAACTGGAGCTACTTGAGGAGCTGTTACTGCTGCTGGTACTACTGAAGCGCTTGCGGCGCGCTCTGCTTGGTCCAGCTATCGGTTCATCCTCAGTAGGAGGAGGGTTCACTTCACTCATTCTGAAATTAGATATGTATTTACTAAAAATATCTTAATATGTTTAGAGTACTCTGAAGAAATTAAAAGTAATAAAATAACTTTATATCGAACGGAAAACCGTTAACTAATTTTTTAAATTAATGTATGTATGTATGTAAACACTTTATTGTACAAAAGAAAAAACAGAATAATAAAATTAAATTAATATAAAAATATCTACAAAGGCGAACTTATCCCTTTAAGGGATTTCTTCCAGCTAACCCTTGAGAGATTGAGAAGAATGAAAGGTTAATGACAGTATTTTAACTTAAACATGCCAATGTGTAAATGTAACAACAGCTTAGTAGCCGAGCTGGCAGTTTTACAGAAGCTATAATTATAAATGTAAGCTAAAACTTAGCTCGTTGGACTGCTAAATTCATAGGCACATAACCACATTTATTGTAGTAACTTATACACATAAAGGTAAATAATACTTACAATAGATTAAGCATTTAAGCAAATACTTAGGACTATATTCTCCGAGGGGGGTAGTTTAATAAATGCTGATCAATAATAATTTAAATTCAATAAAGGTGCGTTAGCAGTTATTCTGTATGGTATCCAGCGTTGCGTCTGGTAATGCATTAGGTATCTATCGAGCGAAAAACATTTATAATTCTTAGTAAGATTCACTTTTAAAATTTAAATTTGGTACTCACTTTCCTTTTTCACTTTTATGTTCATTCACTGATATGATACACTTATATCACTTTATAATAATATGACGATAGAATATTATGCGTTAGCAAACTTTATGCTACGGGAATCAAAACGCCAATGAGTAAAAAATGGCGCTGCACCAGTTATATAAGTTCACAGATGGCGCCACTATCGGCTGAGACAGCGGAAACACGTCATCAAAGAGTTCTAAAATGGTAAAGACTACGGGAAACGGATATGCCTATCTCATTATAAGCTTCGAATTACGGTCTAGTATTTTTAATGGCTCTACCGATTTAAAAATAAAAATATTTTACAGTTGTGTTTGTAATTAATTATTAAGCAAGGTTTTTTATGAGAAATGTAGTAAACCCGGTCGGTGCCAGGCACGAACAGTTAGCTATGTTATAAATTTAATACAATATTCTTAATGTTGACTATAATTAATCAATTATGGTGTCTATTATAATTTGTAAAACAATATTTCATGAGATAACCTGTCAACAATTATTGCTGTTTGTTTTAATTGTGGCGAAAGGCATTAAGTTTAATTTTGTATAAATTTACCATTGGTTAAATTTAATATAAAAGTGTTGTCTGCATCTGCATCTCACGTCAAACGTTATGTGAAAGTTCACAAGATAGAAATAATGCAAATACACCTGTAAGTGATTTTAGAAAGGTACAATAATCATTACACCTAAATATGACAGTAATTAAAATTACAAATAAAAATGTGAAAATAAATTGATTGCTAAAGTTTTATCGACCTTGGAAACCAAATAGAATAAAAACTGTCAAGTGCGAGTGTGACTTGAGCACCAAAGGTTCCGCAACTACGTTGGATATGTATAAGTATGAGATATTAGAATCAGTAAAGTCCCGGATCAATAACCAATATAAAATAAGTACCGTACTAGTAATAGGATACCTACATTTAAAAGGCTATAAATGTTGTTTTCGTGTGGATTAATTTAATGTAAACATTGGTTAAGGTTTACAGGATCAGAAACAGAAAAATATTTTTAATTAAGAGAGTAAGAATTATAATTTATAAATTGTCTTTTTCTGACGAAAAGTCTTAATTGAACAGATTATACTAATTATTTTTGAAAGATTTGACTATGACTATTTGTTATAAGTTGATGAATATGATAAAGAAACCTTTCCTTTAGTGAAGTCTACAGAGATCCACCGGATGACGTTGGTGGAATCTGGCTTATTTTCTTGTTGGTTAATGACTGCTATATTTACAGAATACTACAGTGATACCAATGCTGAGATAAACCTCGAGTTGAAGCCGATGCATAGGGCTATGTGCAGTCGGTGACCATAACACAAGTGTGGAGTTGATGCCGTTACGTAGGGTATACGTACACGGTGCCCACAATAATTGATGCCATTACGTAGGGTATACGTACATGGTTCCCACAAACCAAAGTGTGGAGTTGAGGCCGTTACGTAGGGTATACGTACACGGTGCCCACAATAATTGATGCCATTACGTAGGGTATACGTACATGGTTCTCACAAACTAAAGTGTGGAGTTGAGGCCGTTACGTAGGGTATACGTACACGGTGCCCACAATAATTGATGCCATTACGTAGGGTATACGTACATGGTTCCCACAAACCAAAGTGTGGAGTTGATGCCGTTACGTAGGGTATACGTACACGGTGCCCACAATAATTGATGCCATTACGTAGGGTATACGTACATGGTTCCCACAACATTTAAATGAAAGCTGACGATGACAAAAGAAAGAGGACTGATGCCGAAGCATAGGGTATATGCAAGCGATGCCCACATTGAACATAAGTTAGAACTTGCTGCAGGATACAGTAAAGGTTGTATTTACATTGAAGATATTGATGTTGTGCTTTAGTGAGTGAATCACCGTGTATATTTTTTTTTACAGATCTATATCATGCAAATACAAAATGAATGAGGTCATTCATTAGTTGGGATGGCCGAAGACAGTGTTGTATACTTATGATTATTATGTTTGTGGGTTGGAGAGATGTAAATAATGTTTATGACGCGGCTCTTCATTTAATTAGAATTTGTCGCACATTCACTTTGACGTCGTTTCACGTGTAAATTGTGGTAGTAAGTAGATCTGTAGGTACATAAATAATACATAATTGTGTGTAATTGTTGTTGTTATAATTAATATTTATTTTTGTATTCTTTGATTATTAGTATTTGTGTTTGGCGATCTCAATGTAATTTGACATGCAATGCAATTAATATTGTAATATTACATTGATGAATAAATAAACTAAACTAAACTACTTAAACATCTAAAAAACGATGACACAAGGTTAGTGATTATGTTGTCAGACAAGTGTACAAAATAAACTTTTTAGTATAGTGAGATTTATGAGAATAGGAATTTGTGGAACAATACGTAGCTTTTATTGTTATTTGTCCTTTCAGAGCAACTCAATTTAGTTTTCGTTGTGCGGTTGTAGGACTAGTTTAGTTGCATTTGGGTTCATAATCTTATCTTGAGTATGTGATATTAATGTCATATTTCACTACCCATTTTAACTAAAAACTGTTGAACGTCAATTCGTGGTTAGGTTGTTGTATTTAGTAATTACATTTCGCACATTTGATTCCTAGGAAACGGGAAACGGGCAGTAGATAAATTCGCACTGTCATTTGGGTGCTATATACATAAAATTTTGTTAATCATTATTTATTTGTTCGAAAATAAATGAAATAATAATAATTATTATTATTTGTAAACATTTTAATTCCAGTTTGAATTTGAAACTTATATAATTTTCTTATTGTGTTCAGATAAGATAAGATACCGTGTTTAGAGAACTGCTGTGTATGACGTTAAATTGACTTAGTTAATATTTTATTATTGTTGTTGTTCCACCAGCTTCGATTTTTACTGGATACCTAAATACTTAAACAAGCGTTTAAAAAAAAAAAAGTTCGTTGCTGGAATGTCAATACCTAATTGAAATTTAAGCTTAGTTACTTGGTATTTAGAGTCCAAAAGAAATTGACAAAAGGTCTAAGTATATTAAAAGACCTTTGGTCGCTGAGCCGTTGAGGTTAAGCATTATGCCGATGAGAGGAGCTCTAGCTAGATATGTCTGAGACAGACATAAGGTCAGGTTGGCCGACTGTTAAAAATGTATTAATTTAGATGATTACACCATTGTGATATAATAATAATTGATAGCATAATATCTCACTGCCATTGTCGCCGGTCAAAACAGAGATGATAAAACGGAACTGGTGACGTTTTTAGACTCTGTGGTCTTTTTGGCTCTCGCGCGGGACTCGGGCTGTCAAGGAACGCGATATCGCGGGAAAGGGGATACTTTACGTTGGTTATGCCGGTCTTGTGTACAAACTTGATTATAAGGAGATTGTAATGTTAAATAGTGGATTACACATGTTGACCTCACTTGAACGGAGTTTTTATTAATACTGTTGAATAAATATATAGTACGTAGAAATACTATATTTCGGTCACTCCATTGTACCTAAGAAGTCAATTTAGTGTAGGTATCATATTTAATTAGCGACCCGCCCTCGTTTCGCTCCAGTTTATGTGAGTTTTCTGTGACACCCATAAAGCAGAATATATTATACCTACATAAAAACCTTGATTGAAAAAATATCTAACTGATGGTGAAAACTGCATTAAAATCCGTTGCGCAGTTACAAATATCTAAGCGTATTATTATCGTACAGAGAGACGACGGGAAAGAATTTGTTTCAAACTATGTAAAGATCAACGCTACCTTAAACTATTCTAATAGGATTTTCTTTAAAATACTATATTTTCTTTCAGTATAAGTACTATATTATTTCCACCTTGGCCTGGAAAATACTATATTTGCCCAATAATTAGTTGGCAACCCTACTAGTAGGTATGGCTGCGTCGAAGTATATCGCGCGTCAAATGTAGATAAAGCATCCATCACTCTCGTACTTATATTAGATACGTGTCAGTGACGGATGCCTTATCCAAACTTTCTCACGCGATAAACTCAGCCATATTAGGGCCCCTGGTTATAAAACCGAGGCCACAGCTTACATGAAATCACCTAAGTTAGTTACCGTCAACTGCTGCAACTTTGCCAACTAGCTACAACATTACCCGTTTTGTAAAAAAAATATTTTCTACCAAAGCGTTATCTATTTTTTACTACTATTAATGGGAGAAATACTATCATTTACCTGGCAACCCATTTCAAAGAAGAAATATCTGGCAACACTGATAGTTTTGAACTCAGTCGCTGTCAAAGCTTGTAAAACGGACATCTGTTTTTTCGGTGTCTCCAAAACTTTTGTTATTACTCAGAAAACACATAAGATAGCTACTTGGTGAGTGTTCATTGAATGTGGTAAGTAATAATGGTGTTTTTGTTACTTCACGGACTTTTACTTGTAAATTGTAATGATTTACAGCTAATAAGAGGATAGGCAATGTTGCAAAGTGTTTTTTAGAACATACATGCTACAAGTTTGCCTAGGGCTAGGGTTGTCACTATTTACTCGATTACGAACAAAAAAGATTGATGACGCGTGCTGATCTTAATATGCGGATATTTGTGTGTTGAATATTTGTTTTTATTAGTCATACCTACGTAATTCTCAAATTATGTTATATTTTAGTTAGTTTGCTATAAATAAACTGATGTACATTATGTGTCAACAAATGCAGTTTTGTGTAAGGTCTGTTCATTCTTACTTGTCTTATATAGTAAACAACTTTCTAACCTTTCTTTTTTGAGGATTACCATAGGTTGGTAGGCATTTCAATTTGCAATTGCAATTGATAGACATTTTTTTTATAATACTTCATTTCATTAATACATATAATTTCATTTACATTAAAATTTCAAAAAAATACAAATTGTTTTTTTTCATCTTTCGACTCTTATTCGTTTGTAAATTTAAATGCCAGTACAGTACATAGGTAGGTACTCTGAACTGTTATGTTTTTCCGTTTGGCACAACCCTAACTATGCTTAAAAATTTGTATGGAGAAAAACGAGGATTCTATTGGACACGCTACAACATTGCCTAGCAGATAGAAAAAATATATATATGATAGTTTGGTGATTTCCAATGACATCCCGGCATAGATAGAACAGTAATTAATTTAAGAATTGGTCCCTTTTTTAGATACTGCATTTAATATCTCAGATAATCCGCCAGGCAAAGTTGACGTTTTTGGCTACAACTTTACCTGCAACTTTGACAGTTTCTACAAGCCAATTTATAATGATTTGAAGCATTTCGTACTGAAATTCATTATGTCTTATGATTAGAGATGGGCCGACTACGGATTTTGCCGACTAGCCAGTCGGCCGACTAATCGGTTTTCAATTTGCCGATTAATCGGCCGACTAGTCGGCAATGCCGATCGTAGGTTTTTCCTATGTTCGGGTGAACGCGGAAACGTTTGTTTCGCCTACCCCTACCATGCGTTCATGTTTTGACCAGCTTTGATTACGTTTTTTCTGTAGCGGCGTGTTGCTCGACCAAAAAAAACGATCAAATCTCTAATTATAGTATTACTCGTAAAACGAACTACCTACTGCTTTTTATCACTATGTCGAAAATAAAATCACGTGTGTGGATTTTTTTTGACGATATTATTCATAAGAATATTAAATTCCATAGATTAAAAAATAGTTTAATTTGTATTTCCTATAGGCAATAAAGTGCCGAATATTCGGCATTTTTTGCCGACTAGTCGCCGACTAATCACCGACTAGAAATGATGCCGAATAGTCGGCTTTCCCGACTAGTCGTCGACTAGTCGGCCCGTCTCTACTTATGATCTAAAATAACTTAGCAATGCAAAAAAGAGCACAGATAACGTACAATTTTAGAAATATTTAAAAAAAACATGAATTTCCGTGCAATGTTGCAGCAGTTGACGGTACTACATGTTAATAATGTTAAGATTCATGAACATCCACACATAACATTCGTAACGTATTATAAATGAAGTAAAATTTTGCACAACTAGAAAACCTCAAATATAACGGGTTGTTTACCCCTCTCTCTATTTCGTCTTACTACACTGACCTCAGTACAATTGTAAACACAAGTGTTTTAATACTATTTTAAATTATTCGCGATCGTCAAAACTGACACTCAGCCTCTGTTTGTGTTTTATCACTACTGAAGGAACGTATTATGCAAAAATCAAGGTTGTATTTTAAACCAAAGCCTAAATCTGCCAAATTGTATATACCTACAATGACGCAACAAACAAACGTACAACTTCAATTTGACTGGCTTTAATCGTATGGCGATCTGTAGAATAGGCGAATACATAGATTTTTATCATAAGTCAACATTCTAAAGATAACCTCGATTTGTATAATTTTACTACAACTGGTTTAGCGGTTTGCAAAATAAAATGGAAGTATACAAAGTAGGTATATCAGCGTCAAACAGCTGTTACATGCCAACAGACAGACATGGTTTTAAGTTGAGTTTGAAGACGTTTTTTCTTCAGAGCTTGTACTATAATTATACTAAAATTGTCGCTTGTATGTTTTACCGTTTAGACGACACAACAAAAATAAAAAACCTGGAAAAAATCGCAGCTTTATACTTTATTTTTATCCGGCGAATAGCACAGCTACAAGAATGAGAGAATTAATGAAATCAATTGTGTTGTGAGTCCCACTGCGCCCCCCAAGGTAGGCGCACCTCGTTCGGATGGATATCCGGCGTAAAAGAACAACGTCAAGTTTTATCTGAATCAATAATCCATTGAGTACTTCACTTATCTCTAAACACAGTTTGCACAAGCACGTTTTACGGCTGTAGTTTATCAGCACGCGTACCATATATTATATTCCTCAGGACGAAATAAAACGTGTTTAAGTAATGAAGATGTGATATTTTGCAACCAATTGAGTCATCTGTACACTTTATTCTAAGAATAAAAATAATAGTTGTACTGTATGGTCAAGTGACCATGATAACGATCGAGATTATGATTCCTGTTTTTTTTTTAGGAATTACACGTTGTCGTTTTAAATGTAGACTATATCTCAAGTGAATTAAGATATACATTATTTATGTGGTATAGATAAAGTTTAATGTATTTCGATTTATATTACCTACCCATTTGTCGTGGTAAAATTAATAATTCAAAAATTACAACAAAATAAAGTACCTAAATAGTATCTATCTGAAAAGAATATCAGTAAAGATTGAAGGCTATGATTTTAAATTTTATAAAATTAAATAGTTACCCACTAGGTACTTATGTTGGGAATAATATTATTGTGGTGCGTAAAAAGACAAACTGTTAGAGCCGTCAGTTAATGAATGAATGAATGATATTTATTTTACAAAGTAAGTAAGTCGCATACTACATTGGATGTCATGTTAATGTACTTTAAATTTTACAAACATTACGTGTAGTGATTCGGAAATTAGGTACAGTAAGGGCCACTGGCACCAAAAATTCAATACTTACTGGATTAAGACACCAACTCGAGTTAAAATTACAGTTTTCGTATGACTGAATCTGACGTTTGCTAACTCGAGTTAGTGTCTTAACCCAGTGCAATTTTTTTCGTGCAAGTGGCCCTAACAATCTTAATTGCATCACGCGGAATTTAGACGTTTGTTGTTAAATATCACCTTTGACCTCATGTTAAACATTTTAAACTGGCTCGTGTCGTGTACTCGTGTAGGCCTTCGGTCACACCTACTCATAAAAGCAGCTGTACCTAACATCCTGGTAGCAGAAACGTAACATAACATTATTTATCGTGATGGACGTTTTAAACTGAAAAATCATTAAGTACACATTAATTACGCATAAATGTACTTCGTTTGAACTATAGGCGAAGTCATTACGAGAGAAGATAATATGTTGGTAGGAATGAACAACTTTTATAATTTACTTAGGAAAAAACGGCACAAAATACCTCCGGTTATCATACTCGTACAATATATGTAGGTTATCTATGATACAACGTTTGTTTCATTGAGTTACAAAAAAACTAGCAAATCAATAACAACTACTGGTGTATCGGCACAGAATAAGTAATACCTAGTCCCTACAAGTACCTAGTATCGGTGGAGGTAGGATCGTGGCATTGATTTCATTAATTATACCTAGTTCGTTGCAATTACACTCGGTTTAACAGTCTTTTATCAATCTCAAGTCTACTCCACAAGTTAGTCATTAAGAAATCGTGATAATCGTGATGATAAACACGTATTTGGAAATAGAACCTTTTTCACTGTAAATGCTATAAAGAACTAAACTTACGTACTCGATTTATCAAACGTGTTTTTATTTAAAATAACGTACAGATCGATTCACAAGAGTTGGCACGAATGGATTGAATGAGTGAACGAAAGTATTACAACGTGTGGAAAATGGTAACAAATTTTCGGTTTGAAATTCGAACATCGGTTCAAAGGACGGCACTCACACAATGAAAAGTGACATTACTTTCGTTCAATCCATTCGTGCCAACTCTTGTGAATCGACCTGTAGTCATGAAAGTTAATTTGTGACCCATTTCAAAAAAATAGACTTGAAGTCAATGCCATTAGAGGTCCCAAATCATTTGTAACTTATAAACTCAATCTTATTACTGTAGAATATCACATTGACTTTGGACCTAGTGGGTCTCAAATTTAAGTTCTTGACTGTATCTATTTATCTAAAATTTCTATGGTATGAAAGTAATGATTAAGTGTTAAATTAATCATTGGAAATACTTCACTTGATCATAAAAAAATTATAGGTGATATTGAGCAATACCTACTTAATGGTAAATTGGTTCGTTTTGTTTTGTTTACATCTTTGCCAATTTCAACTAACACAGACTACTAACTATATACTTAGGTAGGTATACTAGGTAAGTATTAAAACATATTTTTAATCTTTGTCGTGCCATACTACTTACCTAGACAAATGCTGTAGGTATATTTACATAACAAAATATGTTTTATAGGTACCGGTTTACGAGTACTTACCTAAATAATTTTGCGATTACATATACCTAATATAAGCGTTTGTTTTATAGCAGCAATACAACCTATTGTCACGTTGAATGAGAGCGATATAAAAACATTGGCATTATTATATACCTACTTATACAAGGATAATACAATGTCAAAAACTTGGCCTTACGTTGACATAACAGATTCACTGTGACCGGTACTAGCATTCAACACCACACACGTCACTGTACCTATAACTTCACAACAGCACTTAATGGCTGGCGATCGCTTATGTGTTCAATAACGATCTAATCGGCAGCGGATGTGAGATCAAGGTTGTTTCAGGTCGGGCCGGGACACGTCATCACCGCGAGCGCTGTCGCGTCGTACTGAGCAACTGAGCTAACGCGATGCAAAATGCTATATGCGGCGCAGGAGTTGAATGGGCAGTCGCGCGCACATGTTTTTGCGGTTTTGTACATATTTAATTTTACGTCCAGCTGCGGCCGTCTAGTCTGCAGGGTAGTGATTCTCTCAACAACGACGGTCGGACGGACGAACGAGTGAATTGCCAAGCGGCGAGTTTAAGTAGTCCTGTCAGTGCGAACAAAACATATTTTCAATTTGGCAGCATGGTTTGTGCCGATGGATCGAACGTGGCTCCTTAGTTGAAAACGCACGCGCTAAAATGTGTTTTGTTTGCTCTGACGGGATTACCTAAACTCGCCGCTGCGATTTCGCTCATCCCCCGCCCGTCCGTTGTTTTTGAGAGAATAACACCCCAGGTCCACAGAGGACATACAGACCTATTGATTTGAATATAAGTTATACATTTTAAACGCTTTTTACCTTAAAGAAAATCATTAAATTTCAATTAGTGTACTACATTAACTAATTTTGATAGAATACTGTGAAATGAATGCGATGCAATTCATACTGAAGATTTACATTACCTACCTATTTGAGCAGTTTTTCCATAACAATCACACAACGGTATTACACTATTACAACGTAATTAGAATTAATTGCATTTACTACGAACTAAGGTCCGTATTAACAAACTGTATACTTAAGGAAATTATTAGACAGTACCCTTACCATGAGTAACAATTAACGTACTCGCTACGCTAGCAAGTCGAAGCTCTGTCCCTCGCAGGCCTCTCAATTATTCTTATAGTATAGAGTCCAAGGGACATAGCATTCGACTCGCTAGAGAGTACGGTAATTGTAACTCTTGGTTAGGGTACTGATCTCGGCTGTAATGCCCGTCTCAAGATGTGTCATACATGACAGTTTTCTATGGCTTGACATTAACTTTGACGTATCTTGTGACGGGCATCTAAGTCAAAATTTAAGAGAGTTTAAGTGCGAACTTCCAGATTCTACAAATGAATGTCATTTACTTACTTGATAAAACGAAACATTGTTGGTGGACTGCAGCGCAGCGCTCGGGATAACCAACGCAGTGGACACTAGCCGATACGCGAGCGGGACGAGATCCAAGGGTCAAGTGAAGCTGGTTTAACTCTGATCTGAATGAAAAAAAAACGCCAAATAACTAAAATAAAACTTTTTAATCAGTAACTCTTTAAAAAAATTATACCGTTATTCTAGCAGCTATAACGGTAGGAAAGAACCTATTAACACCGTAGACTTTTGCCATTCAAACTGGGAAATTGAATTTAAAATTTAAAATTAGATAACATCAGAACCGACCATCATGAGAATTATGTGTGCATTGCAATAGCACTTATATCTAAGGTCAATCGCGATCAAGGCACTCTACATTCGCAACCACATTCGTCATTATGTCGTCAATGACTGAATACGTCGTCCCCTTCCCTTGATTCCCTGCACTCAATTTCTCTCATGCATGCATTGCCACTGCGCTCAACAATGTCCCCTGAGCCCCTGAGTTTAGCGGTACGAATTAACAAGTGCAATCGCCATCAAATATATCAAGGTAGACGAAGTGCTCAAAAAGACAATAGATCGAGTTTAGATATTTATGGCATTTTCTCTGCTGCGATATTGATGGCAACAGTACTTATCATAGAGCCTAGTACCTACAGGCGCGCTTGTTGCAATCAATCAATCAATCAAACTTTAAAACGTCAACCAAGTCAAAAGTGGGTAAGTAGGTACATTTTATTTTACCTAAAAGTAGGTACTAATATACCCATTTCATTTGGTCAATTCAAACAAATAAAGCAAACACAACAAAAACGAATATTGCTCAGAATAATGTTTATGGAAACAAAATGTGTTAAGACTGCACCGAGCGTACGCCGGATGTACAGTGACAGTGGCGCCCTCATTACTATTATCGTGTTTTCTAATAAACAAAAGTATTTTCTTGAAATCGGACGGTGCTTTTTTGTAGGTACTACTTATACCTAGGACGTATTACATACCTAGTTTACTTGCGCTACAAAAAAACATTGTCCGATATTGCAAGGAAATTCTTTAGTTTATTAGAAAAAACAATAATAGTATTGAGGGCGCCACTGGACGGTCGAGAAGACAGCTCGGTGTAAAAGGTTTAAGTAATTATAATAATGAAGAATGTCAGTAGGTCCGCTGCTTATATAAATAAACAAACATACTACTTTTTATTTCGTTCAAACAGACCCGTAGTTTTGATTAGACGAACGTTTAAAATTTTGATCAATAATATTAAAGGGCTCGGGCGCTATCTTGCTGTAGTGACGTCATTGCCTTACAGCGGTACCTACTCGCCCTTGTATTTAATGGAGTAAGTTTACAGGGGTTTACATATACCTATCTTTTTAAACGGAATAAATTACCAATTGAAATTTTCGGAGAATATGTGTCATTATAAACCTTATTGTTCAAAATTATAAAATTAACACTTAATAAAATCCCAAGACCATACAAGAAACATGAAAACAAACCCGTTTTTTTAGCAATTTTATACGGATTGTATTGTTATAATGGCTTCTTATTTTAATAAGTACTACTTTAAGCTTTAATTGTAGTCTAACTTTCATAATTTACGAGTAAATAGGAATCTCATGTAAAACTGCTAAAAATTTGTGACAAAACTGATTTTATCAACCCGATGTTTTAAGCGGTCACCCATCCTGTTTTAGACCACGCTTGTAGTTGCTTAACTTTGGAAGTCGTAATATTTTTACGAATTCGTTTCAATGTTATACTTACTATGGTAGTTATAGTCTAAGATCCGAATATGAGACGAACTTCACCCAGTTGTTTATTCGATAAAAAGTAAGTATATTTTATATCAAATTTAATGTGTAGCGAACAGGTTGACTGAAAATTTTAGTCCAGTACAAAAAAAAATGAACTTATTTTATAATTTTAAATTGCTTGTTTAATAGACAAATTATATACTAAACGAAAGTATGAAGCCTATAGAATATGCAAAAACTTTGAATACCTAATGCAAGACATAAAACTTTGTCTATTTAGGTAACACACAAGCGGCTACCCCACCTACTAACATAGGCTAAATTTTTTGTAATTAACACTATGGACTGGACTGTGCCTGAAATAAACTAAGTAATTTTGAGTTATTTTTGTGTAGGTACCTACTTAAGCATAGGTACCATTATTAGTTATTAGTAATTATATTTATAGAAAACGATCAAGGGAGCAATAAGTATTAATAAATACTTATATATCAGGGACAATCTCTCACAAATTGGTTTTAATGATAAGTCCCAAACTAAGCGGTATCCTTGTAGGTTCTATGGGTACTAGGCAACAATAAACTTACTTAAGTATCGGAAGACAATCAAAAACAATGTCTAAAGTGGCCGAGTCAGCAATTATGACGTCATCAAAATGGCCGCCACCGCGGATTGATTTTGGCTACCACCTTGGCGTTGGATTAGGCAATTCATTTTTGATACCCATTGTGTACAGATTCTCAAAAAAAGTAAAACACTAACGAAAATATGAAAGTTGAACTGCTGTTCTTTATATTCAACAGTCGTAACCGTTAAAAAATACTGAGTTTAGTCAAAATAAATAAATACCAAAATAATAGTTATTTATGTAACTGGTACTTTAATGAAGCATAAGGTAAAGGTTCTCATGACAGTCACGAGTAAGAGCTAATTATGTTCCGTTGCATTGCATACATATTTTTGCTACTCGTTTAAAATAAGAAACTTCAAAGTTTGTCGTACCTAGTTTAGTTATTTCTGGGCGGTTTCTAAATTGACAGCGACCACAGAGAAAAACTATGGCGTCATGCGTCATACAGCCTTGTTGATTTATATTATTAATCGTTTCTTTGTGATAATGCTGTTTGCTAAGCTTGTTAGTTTATTTAATATTTTGGAGAAACGGCCCATTTTTTTACTTTAATCAATAAAGTACACTTACCTAGGAATTGGAATGTCAATTTTATTCACTTAACGCTATTTCTAGTGCCCCAACAAAACCCATGAATTTTATTGATCATTTCTTAATTATTATTTCTTTTAAAGCTCCTGTGATGGTAATTAATTAATTAACACGTTGAGTACTGTACGTACATGCCTACATTTACTTGTATTGGACTTTCATTTGGTGCGCCGCGCCAGTAGAAAATTGGTTGTCTTTGTCTATTGCGGCGGCGATTTGACGTTGAAATCCTGATGGCCAGAAAGAGTCAAGTACCTATACATTTAGTTTTGTTACTTTAAATTCTAACCAATACAAGACTAATGCCAGCTCCACATGCTTGGTGTTTGCCGCAAGCACTGCAGGACTCATATATATGTTAGAGTGAGATAAATACATCATAGCCACTCTAACATATAATTGCGTCCCGCAGTGTTTGTGGCTAACACCAAGCGTGTGGAGCCGGTATTAAAAATATACAATACAAATTCGACTCGTTCCTCGTTCGCACTGAATGACAAATAAAATCAACCACTCAGTGCATGGTCACTATGGTCAGTGCCGTACTGAGGCCATACTTTGAAAATCGAAATTCGAAGCTACTCTAGCTCCATCCTTACCACCCGTCATTCGAGACTAAATTGAGAGAAAGGTATGGAGCTGGCGTAACTTCAAACTTCGATTTTCAAAGTAGGGCCTTGTTCAAAAGACTCAAAAGTGTCTCAGAAACTACCGCCTTGTATCGCACCAAGGGAACTTGTCAGTGCCGGCTACTGCGGTGATCAATGCTGATGTGTGCTGTTTGCACGTTTGTTACTTTATTCGTCAAGTTTCTCGAAAAGACGAGGAATAGGTCATGAAAAAGGTTACAAAACATGTTTGAAGGTATGCGAGAAAGTGACAAATTCGATACTCAGATGTAGATAATTTCCGGATTACTAAGAAAAACAATGACTACTTAATCGAAATGCGGATAAAAAGTAAGAAGAGTTTTACAGAGATAATAAAGTAAATGTTTATAGTTTATCTGACGAATTCGTATTTTTTCTTACTTTCTTATTAAAACCATCGATATCGATATTTTGTTTCAAAGTATTTTCCCTCCCTGCAAAATCATCGAACAAACTTAGCCATATCATCCCCGTGATGCAGTACAAGTTAATTCCATAGCGTTATTTACATATCTCATATTTCTTGAAGCAAAGTTAGCACTGACCTATTTTGTAGCGACGGGAAGTTTAGGTAATACAATCTGTTAATTTGCTATCGCACTCATTAAACCAAGTATTTATAAAAACAGTAAAGATATACAAACTGAATTGTCTAGTCACAACCCATTATCGTCTTGTAAAGAATCAGCAAAAAAAAATTAAAAGTATAGACTAAGTTTATGAAATAAAATAAAGCATAAATTAAATTGTTGTAAAAACACTATTTTGGCAAGTACAATATAAAATTTGAAATGTAATTCATCACCAAACATCATCACTGGCATTGTTTGTGCGCGTAACCATGGCAATAACAATGCTACAATAATTATAAAAGAACTGTTATTACCATGGCATTGCTCATTCATTATAAAACTGTTTTCACGCTTCGGTTACGATATAGGTGTTATTCTGATACGAGTAGAAAAATTATATTTAACCTTTAAACATATTATACATTGTATACAGCTATTATTTTATGTACCTATATTCGAAAACAAATCGGAAATGATACGCGAGGGCGGCGAAGTGACTTCTAACTGGTAGCTACCCAGTATGCCGTAGGGGGGGGGGGGGAGGAGTGCCTTTTAGTCTAAAGAAAAGTTGAAGGCAGTAACTGGCAGATCCCCTATGACAGGGGTCGGCAACCTGCGGCTCTTTAGTTCCATACGCAAATATTATTTATTTTACTTAATACATACATGTGTATGGTGTATGTGTGTATTTAATGATGGCCAAATTTTTTTGTGGCTCTTTAAATCTTTGTACCTACCTAATATTGGTAAATTGTAATTTTTGAGTCTTCCGACTCAAAAGGTTGCCGTCCCCTGCCCTATGAGATGGACACACAGAAAACGACAAAGAAGAAGAATGTATCGAGACCGAGACCCAATCAAGACCTAGCATTAGTTTTAAAGTTAGTTAATAACCAATTTACCTACCTAGTGTTTGAATGAGAGACGGAGAGAAAAGCGAAAGGTTCGAATATAAATGTTTTTAAAGATGGTTAAATATTCTTTATGGTGGTATTTATTTCGTTTCACTATATCCAATATTTTTGACGGTAAAGACCGTTGAATATAAAATATACCAGTTCCATTTTCATATTTTCGTTCATATTTAACTTTTTTGTAAGAAATTGAACACAATGGGTACTTATCAAAAATGAATTTCGCGTTCCCAATTTATATGAAAATGATACCACAAATTAATCAAGGTGGTAGCCAAAATCAAGCCGATATAAGATTCAATAACTGAAGCGCGGCGGTGGCCATTTTTATGACGTCACTTTCGCCGACTCAGCCACTCAGGAACAAATACTTGCGGTCATCAGTCTCATCACAGTCATCACACATCAAGATAAAATTATGAGGTTTGTATTGTATCACCAACCTCCGTATAGGTATTTATTTTTTATTCTAAAGATTTCCAATTCTGTTTCTCATCAATTTCGTTCACAGGTTTTGAAGCCATGATTGGTCACTTTAAAAGACGTTCCCTCCATCTTTATGCTCTAACCAATAGCGTTCGTAAGTACGGTCGCCTTTGTTACCACTGAGCGTAGAGTAGAGAGAGTATTACCTAGACAAGCTGCTCGCGTATACACTTTGAGATAGCAATACAGACAACCCGACCAAATCTCATATCACCTTCAGCAGACAAAGCTTCTGTCATTGAGTGCCTACCTTATTAAGGCGGTTTAAAGCATAAGAAATTATTACCGGTGAAAGGTTATATTTTCATCTTTTCAAGCACTGTGGCTTTGCAGCCTTAAAGCTCTGCTACACGGTTGGTTCACCCACCCAATTCAACCAATGTCAATTGGTCCTTAATTCAAGTAATTTTTTGTCGATAGTGTTGAACAAAACATTGATCGTGTTGACGTCAGTTAAGCAAGGGTTGCCAGGCCCAAAAAACGAAAAGCCAGACACAGAACCAAACTTAGCGTGACATTTTGCCCTGAAAGCCAGACCCTTGAATAAAAGTCTATTTTCGAATTCATAACTATTATTAATTTGAGAATTCCTCTATTCTTAATTAGACGTATATTATTATTTGGGCCCACTCCTGCGGCTCCTCGCGAGATCGCGTGTGCGTGCCCGAGTAATTCGCTCGCGCTTTCGTTAGCTATATTTGACGGGGCGGAGTTGACCAAAAGCTGGACAGGCTGGACTTGTATATATTTGGCCAGACAGAAACGACAGTAAAAAGCCGGACATGTCCGGCTGGTAACCCTCATTGGACATCTAAATTGAACGAATTGAAGTTGAGAAGACAACCACAGACCTTATTTTACCTTACCTGACCTTAGACCTTATTTGAGTTGGGTGTAAAGTAGGTTCTCTCAGGAAACAGAGGTGGTTGAGAGTCCGTCATACTTTTCCTCAATCTGTAAACGAATTTGTTGTTGGAGACCACACAGATCCCCAGATATCAATTTTGGAAACAATCAGTCAAATAACTAAAATATTCAAGATGGCGGCTAGTTTTTCTCACTCTGTCCACGGGTTTGTGGTCGGAGACCACTCAGATCCCTAGATATCGATTTTGGAAACAATCAGTTAAATAATTAAAAAGTTTAAGATGGCGGCTGCTTTTTCTTAAACTGTAAACGGATTCATTGTTGGTGACCACACAGTTCCCCAGATATCAATTTTGGAAGCAATCAGTCGAATAACTAAAAAGTTCAAAATTACTGCTACATTTTCTCTCTCTGTCCACGGGTTTGTGGTCGGAGACCACTCAGATCCCCCAGATATCGATTTTGGAAACAATCAGTCGAATAACTAAAAAGTTCTTGATGGCGGATTTTTCTCAATCTGTCAACGGATTCACGTTGGGAATTACTATATTAATGATTGCTCGTGGTCACCCTACTAACTACTTACTTAGGTAAGAGGGACAAACTAAGACAAACTAAGTCTCTTTCGGCTCGTACACTTGATTACCACAAAATCAGCCTTCTTGCCTTACACATTGAGTTCAATTTTACTTGTCGCGATTTATAAGTAACCGTTCCAGATGTACGTTAGTACTTACTAATTCCATGTGCCTCTGCATTCGAAGTTTTAAGTTAGTTTCATCTTTTTTTCTCTATTTAGTCTCAAATGACGAGTGTTAGGGATGGAGTGAATATAACTATTGTAACTTCCAGACTGCGATTTTCAAAGGGCCCAGGATTCACGATAGAGATTCATCTCGAACGATCCGAAAATTGAATTAAACTCAACGCCGTATATAGATTCCAAAAAAACTACTCATGTGTTGCCAATACAATGAAAAAGTCTTGCATCAGTAAAGTTTTAACTTTTCTAAATAATGTACATATGTAATTTATTTATATATAATTGTAAACCTAAAATTAAATGCAACCGCATAAATGAATAATTTAATGTAAATATTAATTTCACCTACAGATATTTAGTTGAAACTGTTTTGTAGAAGAAATATTTATATTACTGTGGTAATACTTAAGGGTTTAACAACAGTTGGATACTATTATTAATCTTATAATTTGCGTATATTCATATCACCATATTGTTGTTTTTATTTATTACTAATACATAGTTCGTAACTTCTTAGTCGCAGTGTAAAAAATAGTTTATATGTTTGTCAGTCAAACTCGTAAAAATGGCTCAATGGCCTAAACTCATGTGCAACACACATTGTATACAATACTTTTTATCTCTGAAGTCATCGCCAAAGGATTTACATGTCTGGTATTTCACGCCATATTGTGTGTAACCTAATCAACGCGAACGAACTCGCTAGCTAAAGTTAGTACTTGGACTACTTGGGTACGTAATTAAGTATTTGGGGGTAGTGTTTTGTACATAGCTATATCTATGATGTACCAAGCCGAGATGTGCTACGCGATGAGTAGGTATATAGAAAACATCAAAAACTTGGGATAATCTTGACACTTAAATAAGAACAAAATATTATATGACTACCTATTTTCTATAAATGTGCACGGGTTGGTTACATCTGGCACGTCACAATGACAATGACACTTGTGACAGTGACGTTCGGCCATCTTTGGTAACTTTTTTGGAATCTAAATACGGCGTTGAGTTTTATAGGTGACAATGACAAACAAAATCGGCCTGAAAATAAATGATAGAAAGTAAAGTTACCGTCCTCTTTAATTACACGTCTTTTCGTATAAATGCTACTCTTTACTCATTGTATTATTTTTCGTGTCACATCTAGGTAATACTCTGTCTACGCAATTAAGCGATTCGTCAAAGGTGTGAACATAGCTTAACATAGGAATTGTTTCTTCTATAGTTTCTTCAAAATATTTCGGAACGCATCTTGAAATTAATGTTTTTAATGTTACCATGGCGGAAATATCGATCTAAAGGTTTATTGTTTCACGATTTTATTAATAGGATTTTGTGGACTTTTATCCGATCGAAGTTTTAAATGTTTTTTTTATTATAAAGACATTAAAACAACTAGGAATCAAAAAGAAACAAAATACACAGATAATATTACAAAAAAATATTTTTAATGTGGCAGCACTACTCTGTTCAAGTTTGCGCATGCGCCGAATGGCGATTTTACAGTGATAATTCTTTGAGTTTTCATATTTTCTAAAATAAGAAATTTTATCATAGTTTGGTAATAAGTCTATCAAAACGTTAAAATCATTACACTCTTTAGGCCTGACCTTTAAGCAACACACCCCGTGTAAATTAAATTATTAAAATATTTAGTGTAACATTGGTGGCCATTACAAAACCTAAACTTTTTTATCAGGACAAACGTCCACTTGATGTTTCGGCGACGTTGTGACTAATCTTTCGAAAAGCAAACTAAAAACTTGAATCCCGTGAGTCAATCTCCTTTAGTTCTTATTTTGTGAGTGCTGTGTCTTCCATAACCGAGAAACCTTGCAGTATATTTGAAACTGCTTTCGAGCCGACCGACGATTTATCACTAAGGTTGATTTCCTACATAATAGGAACTGTCAATTGTTACATTTTCCATTCATTTATTTTATCTTCTTTATCGATAAACAATTCTGTGGCGAGGTTTATTTCTCGTAAATAGCAATCAGATTAGAGAAGCAGGTCGTGGTGTTGGTAAAAGTGCGATCATTTAACCACCCACATTGCTTGTTGTTACTCTTGATTGAGCATAACATTGGCACGCCTCGGCCTCTATTCTCTCGCTTCCTTTATGCGTTAATCGCTTAAAGATTAGCTTGAGATTATGTTTATCTTCAATATAACACTGATTTATTCTGTTTAGATACACCCATCGCCATCAACTGTCGCCGAAACATCAAAGAAAATTGGTGATTGCAGTGTAACAAAAATGATTTTGAGATAAATTGTATAAAAGTGTTTTAGTTGAAGTGTTGGAACTGCAAAAAAAGGGAATAGTTTTAAAAGTTATAGCAAAAGAAGTGTGTGCAGTGTTTTGTGGTGTGGCATGGCGAGAGACTGCGCGCCCCTGCGGGTGTGGTGACATGGGCTGCGGCACGGGCTGTGAAGCCGCGCGCCGGGATTGACTGGAAGAGTCTTGTCTGGCTCGCACACAATTAGTATTATGAACAAGCGAGAGAGCAGCAAGGAAAAAGAACGTCAGAGTGACGAAAAGAGGACCTCCACGTAAGGGATAATCCATATTTAAACTAGCTATGCTTAAGAGTCCATCATGCTATTCACCTTTTATCTTATATAAGTATATTGAACCCATAGACCTACCATAGTAAATTTTTGAAGAATAATTAACTTTTGCTGAGTCAACGAGCATGGAGCTGGGTATACTTGGACAGTGAGATGAATCATGTTAGCTTGTTTCTAAAATTCAGTCAGTAAACTTCAATCATTAATTTATTCTTTTGTAGCAATCATTAACCCATTGTATGCTTTGGCACGGATCCGAGCACAAAATTTGGTTTTTTTTTAAGCTTAATTTTATGGACTATATCGTAATCAGAAGAAATTAGAACTTGGTACTTTTTTGACCTCCCGCATACGAGGGTTTGTGAGTATAAAACTAAAATAGATCTGTCTACCTATTACTCATACTCATTTATTCATATTTTTCGATAAAAATACATGTCAAAGGTTACATTAATTTGTAGATTAAATGATAACTTGTGCAACAACATGTAGACAAGTCAAATTAACTTCAAAAGCTTATGTGACACAAGTTTTCTCACTTTAGTTTTTTTTAAACCCATGTTGTATTAAAATAATAAACCATCCCATATTTATGAAAACAAGTTCACTGGAAGAACATGATTTCCTAATGGGTATGTTAAATAGACTGTATCACTAGAGATTGCTACAAGATATGACTTTGGTCGAAGTGCCACCATCTAGGTATGCACATTTGAGATCACAGACTTCTAAATTATGTTTTGTACTAAGAGCACTTAAAGCTAGGTACTATAACTTTGTGGTATTATATATAAAACCAGTGTGATGATGCTTGACCCTGTCTGTTTCTCAGTCTCAATTACCAAGTTTCCTTCCCAGGCAACAAAGAAACAAGTAGTAACTTAAAACAAGTTTTGTGAGGTTACTATTATTTAGTTAATCTTGTCCAGACAGGTGGTACTTCTTAATTGGGTTCCAAAACTGGCTTCTTTTGGAAAAAACTACAAAAGTTCTCTTACAAATTGTTTGTTTGTGAATTGCTAAGAAACTTTCACTGCATTAGTTAATGATGAGTCATTAGGACAATAACAGCTTTAATACTCTCCAAGTCCAATCACACAAACAATTGTTGAAGCCACTATTTATTTAACATATTTTATAATTAATAATGAAATACCATTATGTAGTGATTTTGAAGTAAACAAATAATCTGTGTAATATTATTGTTCCTAGGTGAACAGTAAACATCTTAATATCTTACACAATACACTTGATAAGGTTAAGTTATTAAAAACACAAGTTATCTTACTTTGTGGTCACAACTCATGTCCAATATAGATATTGCTCATTGTCTCATCTTATTCATTGACTCCCTCATTTAATATTGAAATTTATAAATAGAGATCCATTATAACTGTGTTCTGATCAAATATACTCTTTTAATGATTAATTGTGATTTCAAATAGTGTGTAAAAAAACAGACTTAACATTTTGACTAAATAATGCAAAATCTAGACTGGTGTGGTAAATTAATGTCAAATTGACAAGTGATTTAATATTGGTGATAAATACTTTTGTATAATAAAAATGTGTACAAGAAATATTTATCTGCAGATGTGCTTAAATCATAATGCATAGAAAACAGTAAGTTACATGGCATTCATTGATATTTTTTTTACTAGGATATAGGTATTTGATCCAAATGATATATTTTACTTCAACAGTATGACTAATATACAAAAATAAAAACAGATTGTGATTAATAAAACTGGTCAATACTTTGTTTAAATGTCTGTCCGGCCTATGCAAATTTGACCCTGTTTTTAATTAACTGACCTACTGATTCTCCTTGCCATTTATTTATAATAAAGAATTCATAAAACAACCTTAAACTGGAATGATGTGCATCTCATTTTTCCCTTGCAAGGCTAGATAGTTTTGTTCCATGCTTTTGGCAGTTTGTACTTTCACTTTTAGACTCAATGCCAATAACGGTTGCTTAGTATGAATCACAAGAGCCAATGAACAGATGGGTATGGCACAGTGCATTACATTTTGCAAATATTACCTCCTAAAATGAATGAACCATATTTTATTGGTGTATCAACATTTTACCCAGGCTATGGCAACACTTTGACCACAGGTTGTAGATCTGTTATGAGTAATATGTTCACAGTATGGTTGGAATAAATAGGAAAGAAATCTTATATTTCTTGCTTGTGTATGGCATATCATGCTTACATTTATACTCAGTTATTAATAGGCTTTCTTGAGTAGTGATTTTTCATATTGTTGTTTCCCAAATAACCTATAATATGGTTGTGATGTGGATCTCTCTCTACAGGTAAGTTTTAGGGTATTGGCTGTTACCATATATTTTTAGGTTGTGTTGTTATCAAAAGTATGTGTGAATAGATAAAACATTATGACTTATGACAATTGATTCTAATTAAAAGTTATTCTGAACTTAAATATTATACATACATTAGGCTAGAATTCAATTGGACAGCGTGTGTTGTGCCTCCATGTTGTATTTTGCAATTTTTTATTATAAAGTATTCATGTTGATGTAGGTTCTGGTTTATAATATTATAATCTACTTCATTATGTTTCTTTCCACAATATGTACCTACTTACCGAAGGGTATAATGCCATCCTTAATTATTTTGTTGATTTGCTAAATTTCCTTATTGGTGTTTACATCACTGAGCTGGATTCATTTGAGGTCAAATAATTACTTAATACAATTGCATACAAATGTCACCTATTGAAAATGCCTACCAATCAATAAGTACTTTTTGACTGATTTTATTGCCAGTTACAATTTACTTAGGTGTAAATTGATGTACAGTCAACGAATTCGATTCCTAGGCCACAATGGACTTTGTCAATGTGACGTTGTTAACCGAAGTCTCTTGCATTTTGGCTGTCAATGTCACTTTAACATAGTTCAAAGTCTCCTAGAAATCAAATTAGTTGACTGTACAATGACCCCCTGTCAAAAACGAACCTTATATATTTTATAGCGGTTTAAAATGAAGTGCATTCATTAAAAAAATTAAACTTTATTTAGGATGCCAACCACTTTTTATTGAATGGTTATAAATTGAAACCTTGGTTTTTAATAGAGATTGTTTGTGCATTATTTTAATAACCTTAGTTAAAATTAATTAAGAACTTTTTAATTGGTTCTCAAACTTTAAAAGTCATATTCATAAGTATTGTAAGGAAAAAACGCAAGTTTTAATTTTAAAAGAGTTTGGAAAAAACAATATTCAGCCTTAATTTTCACCTAAAAAGTTGTAATAATTTGTATGAAAAAAAGAGGTAAAAGATAAAAGATGTTTATTCAGTAAGTATACCGCACGGGCACTTTTACACCTCTTAGTTTTTAAATCCCTATAACATACAAGGTTAATTTGTAACAGAGGTTCACTGTACATCAGTTAAGACCGCAGTTAGTGATCTAAAGTAAATGGTAACTAGCAATAAAATCGGTCCAGTCATTTTTGATTGGTGGTCAATTATACCTACATACATACATTAAATCACGCCTGTTTCCCAGAGGGGTAGGCAGAGACCACTTCTTTCCACTTGCTACGATCTTGACAAATTTCTTTCGCTTCTTCCACATTCATACATCGAGTCATGCACGCACGTCGGTTTCGGGTACTTAAGATTCGGCCCTTTTCCAGTATTTATACCAGTAATTTAGTTTTATTATTTTTATCAGTAATTATACCTATGTATATCTTAATATGGGTAACATGTTAGGAGGAATGGAATATCAATTTGGTTTAACACTGTCATGTACAACTATCAGACAAATTTAAATCCTAGTATGTAAATGTACATCAAAGATGCAGTTGCCACAGACATCGGCGCGGACTTAAGATTAACAAGTATCATCTTTCCACTATTAATGAGTTATTTTACTTAGTTTTCTTAAAGACATGTTTTTACCTTTTTGTGAGAGCATTTTATATTTTATTTCCAGGTATTTACAAAAGAATATATTTTTATCCGATGTCAAATGAGAAGGTTATAAATTCTTAGCATAACTGTGAATTTAATTAGTTTAAAGTATTGTTTTGCCTTTTAATTTGTTAACAATCCGTTTTTTTTAACTCTCAAACCTTTGTCAAGAGTATCAAAGTCGAATCTATTTTAATATGGAGTTTTTTTAATATACTCCTCTTAAGTTTTGTTATAAATCTAGACATTTAAATTGTTTTACCCTTTTTTTCCTTATCATTTGACAAACAGTAACCCTGCGGTAATGGTAACCCAAAGTGGTAATTTATTTATTCTATTTCGCACAAAATGTTTGAGAAATAACCTTCTCTCTGACAAGAAATCTGGCTTATGTCAAAGTAATTTATTTTTAATCATTTTTTACAAGTTTTTTTTTTATAGAGCAAAACAAAAACCACCTGTTATTGCTGATTCTGAGCAGAAGGGTTGCAATCACCACAAACTCAGTGGCTGATGAAGGCCTATGCTTAACTTATACAATATTTATTCTTTACTAAATTAACATCTTTTTAACTAAATTCTGAGAATAAAATATGTTTCTTAATGCAAGAACATAACAAGAAACTTACTTGAAAACAGCCCAATGGGTCGTTTTTTCACTGAAAAACTTATAAATTTATTGACATCAAACTCTCTTGTCTAACTAAAATAGAGTTCAAAGTTTACATGAATAAGCTGATCGTTGAGCTCAGCAACACCGGAGTGGGTTGTTCCATAGATGGCACCGTTGTTAACAACATAAGTTATGCGGACGACATGGTGTTGCTGTGCCCATCGATTAGTGCGCTCAATAGGCTTCTTGGCATCTGTGAGAGGTATGCGGTGGCCCATGGTCTAAGGTACAACACTTTAAAAAGCGAGCTGCTGGTCTTTAAAGCTAAAACCAAAACTTACAAAATTCCACCGGTTTTGCTTTATGGCACTCCGCTTAAACAAGTGCAAAATTTTAAGTACCTGGGCCATTGGGTCACGGATACACTCAAGGATGACCTTGATTTAGAGCGGGAGCGCAGGGCGTTGTGCGTTAGGGCTAATATGCTTGCCCGCAGGTTTGCTAGGTGTACCAAGCAGGTAAAAGTTACTCTTTTTAAAGCCTATTGTAACTCTCTGTACACCTGCAGCCTGTGGTCGCATTACACCCAAGGAGCGTACAGGGCCCTGCGCACCCAGTATAACAACGCCTTCAGGTGGCTGATGGGGCTGCCACGTCACTGTAGTGCTTCGGGGATGCTAGCGGAGGCAGGGGTGGGTAGCTTCTCCAGTATTGTCAGAGGGCGCATTGCCTCTCTTCTCCATCGAGTGCGGGGCAGCCCCAATTGCCTCATGCAGACGGTTGCGGGGAGACTGGACGTGGACAGTGCTATTATGCAGCACTGGACGCGCGTCCAACTCTCAAAAGATACGCAACTGTCTAATGTACATTTAATTAAATTTTAATTTTAACTAACTAATATAATTATAAGACCAATGTTACTAACACTATATGGGCAACGCCTGAAATAAATGTTTTTTTTTTTTTTTTTTTTTTTTTTTTATATGTAAGTTAACAGATGTTTAAAATTACAGAACACTGCTCCTATGTAGAAATAATAGGGAATATTCATGTTTTATTTTTAAGGCTTCAGTAAAAACTGATTCATTTAACAAACAGTTGAGAAAATATTTTTTAGCTTATTCAAAAGTATAAATTATAATGAAGCAAAATAACGTAGGATACTTTATTATAAAGTGTTTTTGGCAACCTTATCCAGAACATACGAGCTAGGAGTGGCTTTAGAATTTTATTTGGGGTTAATTTTTTTAGAGCTTTTTTAGTTTTATTGTGAACTAGCCTTTAGTAGTAAATCAATATATATCTGGGGGTAATCTCACGCAAATCGACCTAGTTCCAAACTCAGCTCTAGGCTTGTACCATTGGTACTAGACAACGATATAAATACTTAGGTATATAGAGAAACAAATACTCGTGCTCATCACACAAATATTTGCCCGTATCGGCAATCGAACCAGGGACATCTAGTTTCGTAAGCAGGGTCATTACCAACTTTTTTTTTTTATGTCAGAGAAGACAAACGAGCACACAGGCCACCTGATGGTAAGTGGAAACTGTGACCCATAGACATTCGCATTCACAGGACTGCGATGCAATCCTAAGACTGCAAATGCGTTGCCAACCCTGAGGACTAAGATGGAATGCCTCTATGCTAGTCATTTCACCGGCTGTCTTATCCCCAAACCGGAACACAACAATGCGAACACTGCTGTTTGGCGGTAACTAGGCTATTTCTTCGTCAAATGGTCTGCATGGCCTCCTAGGCACCTCCCTTTTATCACCGTTATTGTTGCAGCGCTACCGGCGCGGTGGGCGGGCGCGGAGTGGGCAGCAGCGCCATGCATCCATCACGGCATTCCGTCACCTCCTCCTCGGGCGTCCTGATGGTCGGGCCCAACTTCCGCGTCGGCAAGAAGATCGGTTGCGGTAACTTCGGCGAACTTAGACTTGGTAAGTGACTCCTCCTGTTATTGCTTCGATAATTCGACGATTACTTTGACAGATAGTGTGGGAATACTGAAACATCGACACAATATTTTTACATTAGAACAAAAACGGACAAATTTGTACTACCTACTCACCTAATAAAAAATATTGGCGTTAATATTTTAACGCTAGTTAATCACAAAGAAGAGTTTTTTTTGCATTTCTCGTTTTGACTTCGTTAAAGATGAAGACGATGACGTGTGCGCAATAACTTGCGTTTGTTTAATCTTTAATCTAAAATTGTCTGCCAATTCGTAGTTTTACTGTACGATAAATACTACCTATGTCGAAATGACATCGGTCATGTTAAACTACTAGAGAACTAATAAAATCTTGTAAAAACGTATATTTTTATATCAGTTATCGGTTTTACTAAAGAATAAAATGTAGGTAGGTATAAACAATTGTAATTTTATAATCGTTACTAATTTAATAACAACAAATTATCAGTCTCTTCTAATCATAATTTTAGGATAGTTCTAGAGATAAAGAGTACTTAAAATCGGTATATTTCGGTAGATTTTAAATACCGGTTTTGATTACAATTTGTCGGATTTTTAATGACCTTAAGTAAGATCGGTTGACCGATAAACCAACCTACCGGTTAACCGGTTTACATTCCCTACTACCTAAATTGTTACAACATCTGTCCAGCGTCGTCCCTGGCATAGAGCGAGAGATTCCGGTCACTCTAGTTTAGGTGCTAGGTGACATACAATTTCTATGTCATTGGTCGGTTTCAAGCCGATTGCTAAGTAGTGCAAAAATATGTTGTATGTACTGCGCGTAGATATTAAAAAAGCTTGAAGCCTTTCAATAAACACTTTATAGGGAAAGCCTAACGTGGGTATATAAAAACTGCCGTTATCGTTAGGGATTGTAAAAACCAGTCAATAACATAACCTATCGAAAATACTTTTTGTTCCGGTCCCTGGCGGGTAGTCGTTGTGTTGCTCATTCGGCCATGTACTTACCCCTTAGGCCTTAGATAGTTCTTAAGCATAGGCCAATATTTGGGAGTTTGGCTTCCTGTCCCTCACTTGAAGCATATCCCTGGCTATAAGTAATAAGAAATGAAATTTTCTTATTCAGACCTTTTTCTTAGAATTATAGGATCTCCAGGCGCGAAAGAATAGGTATTTCCTCAAATTGTAGTAATGTGATTCATCTTCAATCTTATAGTCAAATTACCATTAGCTGCACTGGGATTGTGGATGCTGCTTGCGGCTTGCGTATTTATGCATCACTGCAAAAGGATGTTACTGCTATAGATGAATTAGCGAGAGCGTGGAATTGCATATGTAGTGGTATTGTGTGTTTATAAGGAAGAGAAAGAGAGAGAGAAGTACTCACTACTTAATACTTACTAGATTAGACTTCAATAAAAAATGCAGTAGGTACTGTTGCAACCGAACGAACTAGGCGTACTGACTACAACACGCTTTGATAATTTAATGGTGACTTTGAATCCTCTTAAAAATGATTTAGAACTCTGGCAATACTTTGAAAATCGAAGTTTGAACTAACGTTAGCTTTATCTCTGGTCTTGAATAGCGAGTAAAAGGGATGGGGCATCTTGAAGTTACTCATTCCCTGGGGAATGTTCAAACTGTTCAAAGTTATTAATGTTATCATATAAATCTGATCACCTTTCGTACCTTCTAGTAGATCATTATAATGCTAATATAATAATAGGTAAATACTGAACTAGATATTATCCATTACCTATCGCGTAGAACTTGTGATAACTAGATAGATAACATTGACGTGTGATGACAATGCTACAAACTTGGCGAAACTATCACCGCCGTCTACCGGCGGCGGCGCTGGCTCATGCCTGGGCATTGTAAGCTATTTCGATGGAAATTAAGTTGATTCATTAACTAGAGCATTTCGTTCCTGTAGAATTGGTTTTCCGCTATGATGTCCGGTTAGCTCATAACAAAGGAGTATATTTTTAATTCAGTTTCTTCGTTTACTAAGAGTTGTTGAAGACGCAATTACTTCGTAAAAAAGTATCATTTTAAAATCGTTAATTTCTGAGAATGAGGAGGTAGATGCCATATTATTGATGCCAAGGCCTAGCACTTTTGCTTAATTACGAAATATAACAAGGACAAAAACCTTTTTCCTGTCATAGCTTGTTGACATCTTTGCCGAGTACTTCTTAATACACACTTTATTTCATTATTGTTTCGCTTTTTTCTCACAATTCACACTTTCTAATTGAAACGTGGAGTTTTCATATTTTTTTGTTTAAGTACATTCAAAACGTACAATTTTGCAGCCATCCTTTTGTTTTAATTTCACATGCGGAGTTATTTTATAGCGTAGTAGACATAAAAAAGATTAAACTGTTCTTCACGGTCGCATTAAAGAGTTAAGAACTCTAAATCAACAGTGATTACGGAAGAGTCTCGCACCCCGAGTTTTGTTTCTTTAATTAAGCTATTTCGTGAATCTTGGAATCAATCCAAAAACATAAAGCTTATTGCCCTTACATCAGCAGCGAAGTACCTACCTATTCGATTAGACAAAAATTTAAACTCATACGTAACGTTTAAAAAAATATATATCTTCATTTATTTTTAAATCCTCTATAAAATTTGAAACCGCAAAGTATAGTGAGTAATATTATTGTCATGTAACTCGTTTCGTTTTTGCTTGCATGCGAGTCATACTCGAACAAACTGCTTTACATGGAAATGCGGCATGTAGCTTATCTGCTAGGAAGTGAGTACGCTCAACCACTCCATCATAGGTATAATGCATTTATTTTACATTCGAGCGCAATGAAGACATGGTTCACTGTATAATTTTCCATTAGGCTGATCTTAGGTGTATTTTGGTGTTTTTTAGTAGAATATCGCAGTGGTATACATCGGCCATTGGGACTCGAACTCTGTACCCTGCAATCACAAGTCAACACTCAAGCCACTTGGCCACCGATGCTCTTGCCTTGATATCACTACTCGGGTTGCCAAGGATTAAGTGACTAAACGGTTAAATTATACCGCTGTCGCAAACTTTTAAACGTCAATTGCTCCGCCTTGGACGCAAATACTCTAACTTCCTTAACTGTGATAACGCTGTATAAGGGTCAATACACATTGCACTCGAAGAAACAAAAGTAGTCTTTCGTATGGTCAATAGTTAAAGGCCTGTGTGCATGGAAATATATGTTTTTATGTGCGGATATGGGTTCAGCCAGGAAATTAGGCCTTTATAAAGGTTAACTTTGGGTACGTCCACAAGTAACCTAAATCTGTATGACCCATAAGTCCCATAACCGAGGTAACTTACTCTTGGCATTATTGCTCCCTTTTTTATCGATGATGTGTTTGCGTTTGACCTCAGTCTCACCTAATGTTAAGTGACGACAAGGTCCAAGGCGGTATACGCTTACCCAAAAAATGCGTATTCAGTGTTGCCTTGAAAACACCAAGGTTCTATTCCGGGAATACATACGTAGGGAGATTGTTCCACCCCTTGGCAGTGCGAATAAGAAATGACGCAGTAAACCGCTGCGTGCGAACCATTGGGGTTTCTACTACATGCGGATGGAAGCCCTCCCGGCGCGGCGTCTAAAGACCAATATGAGAAAGTGTAGGGTCGGGATGAGGTCATGTAGTTCCTGGGCACACTCTCCATAATACACGTAAAATATCGAGATACAAGTGACTTTACGGCGATGCTCCAAACACTGAAGCTTGGTATTGGCGAGAGAGTCGTCACCGATGAGTCTCCTAGCTCGTCAGTCTACCGAGTTCAATGCGGCCAGCTGATATTTGGCAGAGCCATCGCACAGGTGGCAGCAGTACTCCATACACGAACGAACTTGTGCTTGATATAAGTGGAGCAACTGTTCCGGTGGGAAGTACCGCCGAACCTTAAAGACGATGCCATAATATTTGGTGGCGGTTTTCGCTTTTGACTCAGTAGACCGGCCAAAGTTTAGGTTGGATGAAATATCCATACCTAGGAGTTTTATACTGGTGGCGCTAGACTAGTTGGATGCTCTAAAACCCATGCGAATAGTATATCCAATCGTAATAATAATATGATAAGGCAATACTACCATAGATGATGGTAACGTTTTACTATTTAAATTACGTATGATACAATTGGGAGAGAGACGCTTAAAGGCGATTCTTTTCTGACTCATCGAATACAATCGGGTCACGTGCTTAGTATTTAATTATTTAGCAATTTACTAATGAGTTGTCTTGTCTGCTGCGATATGTTTGGCCGTGGCTATTTGAAGTAGCTGAATCACAGGCAAGGCAATACAAACACTTCAGTAAAATAATATACATTTACAACAAAATGTTTTCCGAGTTCCGTAGTCGTGTCGCAGTCTATTTTAGTAAGTTAAGGCGTATCTATTGTTTCGAACCTCATTTCTCAAGAATTAATTAACTTTGCCTTTTGCGAGCCTTAATTTTATCGACCACCCCTGTCAACTGGCGAGCCTAAGTGATTTAGTATTACAGGAGGCTCTTTTTACATTATGTTTATATTTATTTCGGAGTGCTTAAAGTTAAAATCTTATTTATTTCATACAAATACATACATACATTTTTAAATGATTGAACTCTTTCAACTAGCGTACATTCCTAGATAAACGAATAAGATGTACAATTACCTAATAATTATCTACTTCATTGCTAAATAACATTTGGGAAGCTTCTAATAAAAAAACAAATGAAACTATTTGAGTCGAGACGTTTTCGACAGAGTTGTATTTTAATTTTATTATGTCTGGAAGTCTATAAACCGCAAATTGGAATCATTAATACAAAACTCTGTCGATGTGGCTGCCATTTTATTATACAACATTGGTAAAGTGACCTGTGAGGTGTTGTAGTAGGGTTTCTTTTGGCCCGTGATTTGACGGAGATTATATGGCTGCGTGTAGACTGGATGAGAATTGGATTCAAGTGCGCGTCACTGAAAATAACATTATAACCTCCCCACACGTGCGCGAGGTGATTCAGCTCACGTTGTTTACCTTCAAAACTCTTTACACTTTGCTATTCAATGTTCCAACTTCATCCTGTTAGTTACATCTTCACACGAAAAAAGTCAGTAGATAGGTACTTAAATTTCGAAGTCTTCCTGCCCGGCTGGATTTACATAAATACCTATATGACTTCCGCCAATTCAAGTTACGCCATGCAAAACGTTCACAGTTCACTTGTGCCAATTAATATTTACTTTCTAGTAAATCCAATCAAATTAATTATTAAGGTTTCTGAGTTATGCTGAACTTGTATAATCCTGTTTGTGGAACTCCTTAAACCTACGGTTATTTAGCTCAGCGTTGTAATAAAATCACCTGACCTAGTCTCGAAACACAATGGTCTGAATGCTATGCTGTTCATAACAGGTAATTACCGCGTTAGTATTGATTGAGGCAAGAAGCCAATAAAAGCGCGTCGTTTGGTAGTTTAAAGTAGAAAGTCTAAAATACTTATCAATGATATGTATTGGGGATTGGGGGTTGGGGGTCAGCTCATTGTGATTGATGGACTTAGGGACATTTTTAACCGAACAAAATTCTTGAAAAACTATTGAACATAATATGTAGTCAGCTTGCTGAACAACAATCCAGTTATCCAGGTTTTATTTTAAACTCCCGAGATGCTGCTGATGGGGGTCTGTGTCATCGCAGCTCCATGGCTTTTTTTTATAAAGAAAGCTAGTTTAAATGAGGCGGTAGGAACCGCGGTGCTTTTCCACCGGTGCGGCGAGGCCGGCGAGAGGAGGATTAAAATTTGTATGAAAACAACTATTTCCAATGAAGATGCGCGAGGAGAGAATTAAAAATTTTCAATACAAATTACAAGAAAATACAAATTTCAATTCTCGTCTCGCCTCGCCTTGCCGCATTGCGCCTGTGGATAAGCACCTTTAGCTAGACCTTTATGATGTTTTTTTTGTCTATTTAAGCTTTAAATGAATTTCGGTCGCTGTAGCAAGACTATAAAGTCTACAAACTGAAACAAGCGGTTAACTAGAGTACAAAGTAATCATACCTAAACTGTTTCAAATTATTTCACACTTGTTACTCACGTTGTTGTGTTGTTTTTTTTATATTATGACATTTATGACTGACGTCGTGACAAGTTTACCGTCAAACGAAACGATTCAGGAGTATTAATTATACCTATCATAATTAATATATTATTGATATGAGCGTACACGTAGGTAGTTAGCTGCTGGTTTCGTTGTCATTATATAGTCATCCTCGTGTTATTTAAAACATATGATATGACTCACTGTCAGAAAAAAAACACGGGTTTTTCTACCCTTAAACAAACCTACAGTACATACATACATAAGCTCACGCCTTTATTCCCAGAGTGGGGCAGGCAGAACTGCCTACAGTAAACTATTCGAAATGTGATTTGCACTAATCTGACTTATTTATATTTTGTCTTTTGTATTGCAGCATGTATTTGTCAAAACATGTTATGAGTTTGAGTAGGATATACGAGTATATTATTATATCATATATATACAGGGTGTCCAGTAAATAATGGATAACCTTCTACCCATCTATGGGGCACCTCAGGCTGGTCCCTAAAAAGGACTGACAGGTTTAGTAAAAGTTGCATGGTTTTCGAGATAATCGAACTTTTCTAATTCCTTAACAATTAGCACCTTGCTTCACTATAATGACCGCCAAGGCCACAAATAAAGAGATTTTGTCGTTCTGTTTGCTGTTAAATATTCTTTAATAGTGATGCTAACGGATCTGTCTTAGAGCATTATGGTAGCGACACTAATTTCTTGTTAAACATATCTTAATTTATAACATCACATTTTGCTTTAAAGTTTGCAACAACTTTGACTGCTTGTGGTGAAAAAAAATTGTATGAAGACCAGAGTGGCCAATATGTTGAAAAATAGTGTATCTAATACTGATTCTAAACTGGTATAACACATGGTGTTTACGTCTACAGATAAAGTTATTGCTGTTAGTATTCACTGAGAGCGAATTTTACCAAAACACCAAGTTATCGATAAGTAACTGAACTGGAAACAGATCGCTCAACTTCTACACGAGCTATATCAAGAAGTTCAGGCATTACAAAGTCGACCGTTCACAACATTTTAAAAAGACACCAACATTACCCATTCCATATCACAAGGGTGCAAACTCTGGAGCCTAAGGACTATGCTCCTAGAGTAGAATTTTGTCGTATCATGTTAAGAAAAATGGAAGAAGATCCAATGTTTTTCGATAAAATTCTGTGGAGTGACGAATCTACCTGCCAAAGAGATAGTTTTTTCAACATGCATAACTACCATAGCTGGCAATTAAAAGGAGAGAATCCACATTTAATGCGAGAGGATCACTCCTCTCGCATTAAATGTGGAACTCTTAAACGGGAAAATAATTGGTCCTTTTGAGCTATCCCAGACTTTGAATGGAGCCAGATATTTGGAGTTCCTTGAAAACGAACTTCCCATTTTATTGGAAGATGTGCCCTTAAACGTAAGAACGACGATGTGTCTGCAAAATGATGGTTGCCCTGCTCATTTCGCGGTTCAAGTTCGAAATTACCAAAATGAAACTTTTCCTAATAGATGGATCGGCCGTGCGGGTCCTATAGCATGGAGTCCACGCTCTCCGGACCTGAACCAGCTGGTTTTTTTTTTTGGGGTTGCTTAAAAGAAAAAAGTTTACTCCAAACGAATTAACTATGGGCAAGAACTGCGTCAAAATATTCAAACAACTGTTCAAGAAATAACCGAACGACAGTACACCAGAATGTTAAAAAGAAATTTTATTAAAAGGTGCAGAGCTTGTATCAGAGTTGAGAGAAGGCAGTTCGAACACTTGTTATAGTACCTAAACAGTATTGTTTTTAATAAACAGATTCGGTTTTTATTTACAAATATTATTGTTGATGTAGGTTTCAAGTATTCTGTGATTCATAATTTTGCAGTAATTAGACGTTGGTTTTCATAAGAGAAGCGTTTTTTATGATATGACTAACCCAATCAAGTAAAGAGTTACTTATCGATAACTTGGTGTTTTGGTAAAATTCGCTCTTAGTGAATACTAACAGCAATAACTTTATCTGGAAAGACGTAAACACCATGTGTTATACCAGTTTAGAATCAGTATTAGATACACTATTTTTCAACATATTGGCCACTCTGGTCTTCATACAATTTTTTTTCACCACAAGCAGTCAAAGTTGTTGCAAACTTTAAAACAAAATGTGATGTTATAAATTAAGACATGTTTAACAAGAAATTAGTGTCGCTACCATAATGCTCTAAGACACATCCGTTAGCATCACTATTAAAGAATATTTAACAGCAAGCAGAACGACAAAATCTCTTTATTTGTGGCCTTGGCGGTCATTACAGTGAAGCAAGGTGCTAATTACGAGTATTAAGAAAATAGAAAAGTTCGATTATCTCGAAAACCATGCAACTTTTACTAAACCTGTAAGTCCTTTTTAGGGACCAACCTGAGGTGCCCCATGGATGGGTAGAAGGTTATCCATTATTTACTGGACACCCTGTATATGCCATACGCAAATATATTTATTTGGTCCGTAATTTGTTTTATTATTGGATGAAACTTGATACCATACACAAAAATTACAGTTATATTAATAAAAAACAATAAATTTAGAATTTATAAGTACTTTCATGGGTTGCTTCCAGTTTGATGGTATCCACGTTCTGAAGTCGTGTTGAATGTATAGAGTTCTAACCGTTTTATATATTTGTTACAGGAAAAAATCTCTACAACAGTGAACATGTAGCAATAAAGATGGAGCCTATGAAATCCAAGGCTCCGCAACTGCATCTAGAGTACCGATTTTACAAGTTACTGGGCACGCATGGTAAGTCTTTTTTGCATGTCTTATGTTGTGTATGAGTCAGTAGTCAGTAACATACATATAAAAAATCACTTCGTTAAAAGATCACATCGCCTCGCATATAATTTACATAAATGTATGACTCAATCTGTAAGTGAAGTAAAAAGTTAATTGCCGTTTCACAATTAAAATGACACTTATTAACCCTATCTAAACCATGGTTAACTTTACGTTCACGGTTTTAATCGTAATTTTGTAATACGCCCTATTTTGTAGAGCCTTGTAGTCAGACGCAAAAAAAAACCATTTTTCCTTACAAATCTTTAAATTCTATATATTTGATCAGAGGGCGTACCAAAAGTTTATTACCTCGGAACTTGTGGCGGACGCTACAACGCCATGGTCATGGAGTTGTTAGGGCCCTCGCTGGAGGACCTATTCGTTCATTGCGGCCGAAGGTTCAGGCTCAAGACGGTTCTCATGATCGCTATGCAGCTAGTAAGTGCAAGCGACTTGTGTCCGGTAGATAGACTCCCCCTTATTGACACAACACCGTACTATTCAAAATGTTTCGGCTACCGGTCGCGAGGGCTAACAAGCCGTGCTCATGGTTTTGTAAGTCCGTCATCGCGGCCCATTTATTTTTATTTGTCTGACGTGCTACTAGAGTAATTTAGCTTATAAAACCTTAGCATGTCAGTGTAAGTTGTACTTTATGTTTTTTTTTTTATTTCAAAGCAATGCTCTCGCAGACCTTTAAATTTCACCCGAGTTGCGGTGTTGTGTCAACAACCAAGCAAAAGCGTTAAGAACGGTGCAAGCGAGAGCAATGCTCCTGTGTTACAAAGTGAGTACTGAATCTGTTCTTTCTCCCTGTCCCTCCCCTGTCCCTGTACCCTGCAGCGCCGTCGACGGCGGAAGGCATCCCCGAGGTGTACTACTTCGGGCCGTGCGGTAAATACAACGCGCTCGTCATGGAACTGCTCGGGCCCTCCCTCGAGGATCTCTTCGACCTCTGCGGCCGCCGGTTCTCTCTTAAGACTGTATTAATGATCGCTATGCAGCTGGTAAGTCAATATACCATGTTTAAAAAAAAACTTAATTTTTAACTTTCTTTACCACCGTGAAAGCGAAGAAAATATATGGTTAGACCAGATAAAGCCACACTTTCTCCAAAACCGCTACATTCACGAGACGGTTCTTCAAAGCCTAACAATGTACCCGCAACTTGTTATTATGCAAATTCTAATCTCACATTTATCTTCAATGGTAGTAACTACTAATTGGACGCATTAGTCACTAATTGCCTACGTGTGTTTCAGTTACATCGTATCGAGTATGTCCATACGAGACATCTAATATACCGAGACGTGAAACCGGAGAATTTTTTAATAGGTAGAACTGCAACAAAAAGGGAAAAAATCATCCACATCATTGGTGAGTTACAACAAATTGCTACAAAAAAATATAATTAAGTCACACCCAAGTGACTTGATATCCCAATCTTACGCTTCGGTACCTTCTCGCCGTCACGACCGCAGCGACAAAGTTCTAGTTTATTTATCTTACGCATTAGAGTCGCCCATATCATTAGGTAACGAGATATAACAGCAGCGAGCAGAGTAATATAATCTGTCGACTGTCTGAACTCGGCCTGCGGTTGAAATATATTACTCCAGCCTATTTGCATATGTATACGCCGCCTTGTGATTAGTGTTATTGTCTGACCATGTTGTCTTGTTTCAGATTTTGGTTTGGCCAAAGAATATATAGACTTAGAGACAAACAAACATATCCCATATCGGGAGCATAAGTCACTCACTGGGACTGCAAGATACATGTCAATAAATACACATTTAGGAAAAGGTAATGAATTATTAATTGCGCCGTAATAATACGTCAAAACTGATTCATTACTTAACTCATTTAGCCGTACATTGGTTCATATAATAAATAATGATTTTGACAATATTAGTACCAAGCTTTTTTTTTAATAATACTTTTTGCATATTTCAGAACAATCTAGACGCGACGACCTAGAGGCTCTCGGGCATATGTTTATGTATTTTTTACGTGGTTCCTTACCCTGGCAGGGTTTAAAAGCTGATACACTCAAAGAAAGATACCAAAAAATTGGCGACACCAAACGAGCGACGCCTATTGAGGTAAGTTAAATTCATAGTCACATCATAGACCACCCATACTAATATGTGATACATGTGAAAGTAACTTTGTCAGCTTGTTACACTTCATGGCCATACCGCTGATCCAAAGATAGCTTGAACCCCGAGGAAGGACAAAGGGTACTTAGGATAAAGTCACCAGTGGTCAGCCAGAGACCAGTAGTCGACCTTATATGAGTGCGAAGAGTGGGAAGTATATATTTTGTACTCTTTCCACTCATAGAAAGTATAGGCAGAGGTCGACTACAGTTCCTACCACTGGTGACTCTACCCTATGTCCCGGAAATTAGAAATTTCCGAGGAAAGAGCGATAAACAAGTTCTCCGCGTACAGAGTCGCCATATTCTTAGGTTTCGAGCCCTAACCTAGAACCCAAACCAAAACTTCTAATGTGAAGAAGGAAGGAAGGATGATGCCTATTTATCTGACTGTTAGCAGTATATTCTGGAGTATTTAACCGCTTTTGATGTGGATTTTACGTGTGAACAATGGTTGCTAGGGTTGGCATTAGTCATTGATGTATCCGCTTCCGCGTTTTGTATACGGGTCATACACAGATTTAGGTTACCTGTCTTGTTTTTCCTGTGGACGTTACCAAAGTTAACGTTTTCAAACCCTAATTAGCTGGCTGAACTCACATCTGCATAAACGGCGTCAAGTCTACTTTAATCCTATCAAATAAAAACATAACTTATAAGTTATAATGCCTTTAACTATTGACCACAGGAGAGGCAACTTTTGTTTTTTCGAATGTGTATGACGGGAAAATATGCATTTCGGTCGCTAGTTACACGATGGCCCTACCTTTATGATTAACAAATAAACTTAGGATTGTTATTTGATCAAGAGCAGCATCCACTTATTTTTATCATAATGCTGACTCACGTAAGCGTAATCGTAATCGCTTATCGTCTCGGAGGCTACAGACCATAAACGGAGACCGGCTTGATAAGAAATGTAGATATGACATTATTGATTGTCAATTCAACTACCAAATGTTTGTGGCACCACTCGACCCAAATTACTTTAGTTGTCAGGGAACTAATGCTTTGTGTTGACTTAAAACTTAATTGACTACTAATTTGTGTAATTTGGAACAAACAATATTTTAAGTTGGGTTCTTTCTTGGCTACTCTGTTTGCTTGAATTGATCGTAACGGGGAAACAGAGCTAAGCGTAATGTGGTCAATGTTATCTTTTAGATTATATTTAATAGAACAGAACTAAAGTAAAGTAGATTTCTGCAACTTTGTAAATGTGTCTTGATTACCGTTTTTTGTTATTAGGTTTAGTCAGAAAAGATGCCCTTTTTTCTATCTAGTATAATGTCTGAATGTTTTAATAAGTAAATCAATATGCGTGGAGCACGACATGGGTCAGTATTAAAAAAATATAAATAATCAAAAATGTATGTTGTCATAGGCAGCTGTCACAGTGTGCTGGTAAGCTGCAGAATAATTCGTCGGCCGATTGAGTTGTCTCCACAAACTTAAAAAATAAATAGAGAACAGCCACACAATCAGTAAACAGTTTATAGTCTGCAAGGACTCTTACTGTTAAGCACCCTAGAGATAGAACGACAAGGTTTTAAATCTTCAATTGTAGATAATGGTGCTTGTACACGGGGCAAGTAGCTTGTACATATTGAGGCACTTGCGCAAGTTATATGCATCGCGTAAACAACAGTATTAGTTTTAAACATAGGGTTGCGTTGGGCCAGTTTGTCACGTCGCCCTTTTGCCACGATACAATGTCAATTGTGCCAGTGTCAAGGTTGGAAGTTACAGGTAATCGGTGAAAATGCTTTTCCAGAAACAGATGCTGGTTCAATCAGTTGGGAATATAATTTACTTGAGATTTAGTTTTAGTTAGTTTCGTTTTGTTGTTATTTTCTGTGGCAAATAAACGTATTTTCTTTCTTTCTTTCTCCAACGGTAGGTATAAAAAAAGTGAACGCACTTGTAACCGGTCCATCAAGCTTGAGCATACTGTTCTGACTTTCAGAATCCCTCCATAACCAGATAACGTATGATTCCAGGTGCTATGCGAGGGCCACCCCGAGGAGTTGGCGACGTATCTGCGCTACGTGCGCCGCCTGGACTTCTTCGAGACGCCCGACTACGACCAGCTGCGCCGCATGTTCCGCGACCTGTTCGAGCGCCGCGGCTACGTCGACGACGGCGAGTTCGACTGGACCGGCAAGACCATGGTAAACAACACAACCGTTTAACACCGTTCGTTCCGTATCATTCTGTCAAGCCGGCGGCGTCTGAAATAACTATCAAAGTTAATTATGTTTGAACGCTTTTAATCAACAACAAATTGTTTTCCATTAACTCATTAAATATGTAAATTAAATCACGCCTGTTTCCCAGAGGGGTAGGCAGAGACCACTTCTTTCCACTTGCTACGATCTTGACAAATTTCTTTCGCAATATTGGAGTACTCTCAAATCGCAAAACGGCCACTGGGTTACCGCGTTTTGAACTGGAAGAATTATTTTACACCAGATGATGACCGCTACATTCTCTTTCTTAGTGCACCCGAGGAATATTCCCTCCAAATTTCCAGTCCTTAGGTTTTAGGCCGAGCGTTGTCTGTCAGTCAGTCATGGTAAACTTTTGTATATAAAAGTAGATAGAAAATTAAACGTATTTCAATTTGCAGTAGGTACTATAGGTTGAACTATATCAACTGATTGGCATTTTAGTGAGTTGATAGAAAAGATTATCTAGATTCACTTACATTTATTAATAAGAAATACCTAAAATTGGATAGTGATTTTACACGAAGCCTGCTTGACAGAATCGTACGGGATAAACACCACCTCCTACCGTTCCTTTATACGTGTGAGCGGTTAGATGCGATAGGAATGGGACTGCTACTCTCTCTGGTATTTCTGGTGATTCGGGCATCACAGTTGGGAAATTTAAATACGTGCTACAAGCGCACTTAGGGCCGGACTGCATACTGGCAGTTCGAGTGCAGTTCTGATGCAGCTAACGCCACACTTTACAGTATGCCAACTGCACTCGAACTGCCATTTTGCAGCTGGGTTGCAGTTCAAATGCTGTCCGTCTGTACCGGCCCTTTGACCTGTCTTGATTTTTGTTTTCCTACCCTTTAAAGTGATTATTCTGTCCGCTTTGCCAATAAGCGGTATCTCAAATTCAATTGTCAAAGCTGATTCAATCCCGCTTGGTGGTAATAAAGTTGCGCTTGCTACGGGTGTTTTATTGAGATGCTGCCATTTGGCTTAGCAGGGCAGTAGCTCTTGACCTGAGCGCTGCCGTAATACCAAAGAATGTCGCCGGCTGCAATGTAGTAGTCGAAGCATTCTATACTCTATTGGTAACGACGTTAAAATGAAAATCTTACACAATTACATACTATGCAGTCAGCCGACTTCTTTGGAGTTATGCCGTGCGCTATTCCTTCAAATTTGCAAGTTTGATCAAAAGTTAACGTGACACGAAGTTTTTACTTTCCCTTCCCGGTCTACGCGACTCCCTTCTTCCATGATGGAATTCTAGTGCCATGTTAAATTGCAACTCTACGCGCTGTCATTTGGTCCTGTATAGATTAACGGTAAATTATAAATGATCCTTCGAAATGTTCCTTTAGTTATTGGACTAGATACAGTTATTACAAAAGCGGAAAATCATCAAAACGACATCTTAATGTTGCCGCAAAAGTTCGTATTTATTTTGCTTTATCAGTAAGCTTTTCGGTACTGGTTAGTGACTGGTGATAGGTACTAAAGGAATTGAGAAGGCAAGATAAATATGAACTTGTTCGTCAAAATACGATATCGTTTGATAATTCACTACATTACGCGGGGTAAAAGCTTTAGTTCAGTCAAGTTCCAGCCGAATAGACGGTTTTAAGGGTTAATCAGAGACACTAGCAGCTAGCTGACAATCACCATATCCACCATTGATTACCTGTCAATCTTCAACTTCCGCGAGAAAGCTGCTAGTTGATAGGGAATGTAGCGAAATTAATGTGTTTTTAGCCAGTCATAAAAATATACGTAGAGATCGCCTAAAGTGATTATTCTTATAACATGCATATAAACCCGAGAATTGACTCGTAATGAAGATTCTTCATTCTTATTACCAATAAATACACGAGAAAACTCACTGTTTTGGTTTAAAAATAGAAAAATATTATTGTTACAAGTGAATTATGTGTATAGTCCATATCATCTGACTTGTTTTATTTAGTAGGTAACACTTTAACCTCAAATGCATAGTTTTTGGCTAAAACTGTAGTTTTCTGGTAAATAAATCAACTGAGGCCACAATTGGTACATAATTTTACCGATGTTACATCATGGATTGTTTTTTTTATGAGGAATTTGATGATTTACGCGAAAAAAGCATTTTGAAGTAGTTACTAAATGAGAGTAGACAGATGGTATGGAAGGTCGTCTGGGGCCCATTTCTCAAAGCGTATTAGTCTAATAATATTAATGTTTTGTCTCGTGAATAAAACTACAAAATGAGACAAAACTACTAATATTATTAGACTAATACGCTTTGAGAAACGGGCCCCTGGTCAGACAAAATAATAATAAATAAACTATGATAAGTGGGACACTGCCAAATGTCCGGTAATGCATAACACAACAGGAGAATGAGAGTTTTTATAAAAACCTTAACTTATTATTATTTGTATATAGGGTTACAGATGTAGTGCAAAATGATTTTCCTTCGGGAAAACTCGGATCTCAATCGGAATACGATGGCACCCGAACTGTCAATCAATGATTGTATTAAATGAGTGACGTTTTCATGTCCATTAAAATGGAACTTTATTGTTTAGTGTCAAATGACAAAGTGACAAATCGTCGGTGAAACTGCAAAACCGCGTAACTTACAAATTCGACCAGTTGCAAAATGTACCTTAGTAAGTAAGTCATTAAGGTAAAATTTGCAACCGAATGAATTTGTCAGTTACGCGGTATTGCAGTTTCACCGACGAAATGACAGCATTTGTCATTTGACACTAAACAATAAAGTTCCATTTTAATGGACATGAAAACGTCACTCATTTAATACAATCATTGATTGACAGTTCGGGTGCCATCGTATTCCGATTGAGATCCGAGTTTTCCCGAAGGAAAATGATTTTGCAATACATCTGTAATCGCCTATTACTGACCACCGTCCGTTAACTCGCCACTTTGCAATAATGTGTGTAAAGCACAGCATGCTGATATTTTTGCGATTAAACTGGAATATCCTTAATAATTACCCGGAGTACTGTCCGAGATCTTTACTAAATCGTCAGTAAATAAATTAGATGGCTAGTAACTAAATGACACTTTCTTAAGTGGGCAGGTACTGATTAACCCTACTTGCTTATTTAAATTTGGGCACATCAGCCCCGGTGGTAACAAATTATGGAAAAAAATATGTTTCAGAGATGTTTGCATTTTAATTACGGCTCCTGGTCGTGTCCGTGTTTCGTGTACCCGTAGCCGGATCTCCGTTACCGAGTAACACGGCAACGGAGATCCGGCCCGTTCGACACGTGAAATTCGGCTACGTGTAATTAAGATACGTAGCTCCGTGTTACACGGAGATACGTTTCTTATTTACACGTAGATCCGATCCGCCCGTGACTGTGACGTTTAATGAAGATTTTATGTGTGTCTTTAAGACCTCCGAATGTAATGCGATAGTCGTGTTTTTGATTTCAGTTTCTTTGCTTTTGCATTTAACATTGGTTTAATGAGTCATTATATAAATATAAAATAAACTAGAACACATACTTATCACATATCTAATAAGGCTCCGTTCGACAAGCTTTGCGTGCGGAGCGGAGCCGGAGCCGAGATCCGCAGATACGTAGCCGAACGCAGACACGGATACGTATCTTGGCGTGACCGTGTAGTTCGGGAACTTAGCACCGCCGGTGCTAAGATCACGGAGCTACGGTTCCGCGTGTAACACGGATATCAAGACCACTAATTTTAATATGGCACTAAAATTTCACTTTTCCCCATTGCTAGTACTAACTACAGTACTTATGTTTATATATTATATTACACACTATATTTGTGATTAATGTTGTTTATAGTAAAAGTTCTGCCATCGTTTAGAGTAACTTTTTATTGCAGGAATAAACACTGCGATTAGTATGAACATAAACATTTTTTGATGAAAAGTGATTAGTGGGACAATGTATGTTTCACTGTCGGCATGTGAGAGAACAGATCAAACCACTTCGGCTTTCGCATGTCAAACGGAACTCAATTATTACTTGTAACATTTCGGACTTCTTTACTCTTTCAGTGCCATCAATACATAGTTAATCCTTACGGAAGCTTACGTTAGATTGTGAATAAAAAAATTAAGTTAGTTTAAAGGTTGACAGAATCCCGCGCTTGCTTTTTTTCTAACTGCTCGTACGTGTAAGCTTTTATGTATATTTGATAGCCGAAAATGTTCTGCTTAACTCATTGGCTGCCTTATAGCTTTAAGTGTGTACGCTCTCTTTGCCTTCGAAGCGTCTGTGCTTCAAGAGGCAAAGGCAATGAGAGGTATACAAGTAAGTTAATTGCCACAGGGGGAATAGGCAGCAAATGTGTTAAACAATCGTTTAGGATGGAATGGATATAACACGCGACTTCTCGTTTTAGTGTGTGGCTTGATTCTATTAAATGTAAGCTTTTGTCTAGCCATGGTTTACTTTAACTGAGACTGTTGTATTCGTATTGGCTATGGAGTTATTTCGTTTTCAGAGAACAACGAAATCCTTCGTCCAACGAATTTCATACCTACAGAAAAACATTTTCTGTGTTCTATATTTGAACTCTTAAATCGTAACGTGGCGTGCGCAGATTAACGACAAGAAAAAAATATCACATAGCCATATGCAACACTTCTTTGTTTATTAGTTAGTCGAAACATGCAAGACTAAAATAGCTCCAAAGCAAATATTGTTGAAACTAGTGCTGTATTTGTGGAACAGTTTTAACGTTCTTGAGTACATGTAAATGCTATGTTTAGATATAATTTTACAAAGCTCCCTTTACTTTGATTGGCACGTATACAATTATTATACTGTCACAAAGTACTGTGTGGAATGTTCGCACAACGAAGTCGCCTTCGTAGAAACCCGAATTGTTATTTAAAATTTGAACGTCGCTCAAACACGTACTTTCCTTTTGCTATATTTAAGTTGACTGAGACGTGCATTAAATTTACAATGCCAAATGGCAGGAAAAACTATGCACCGAAAGGTTTCCAAAAATCTAGGCCTACAAAATATTGTAAGCTTTCGAACAATTTCCATTTATAATTTGAAAAGTTTTTTTTTCTACTTTCTTTCTTAGAAAACCCTAGAAACAACACTTCACTAATGTTAATTGCGCTTTGTATACTTTGATGCACTGGGTATTGCTCGAGTCCTTTTATGATCGTTTTTTTAATGATTATGCTTTCGCAATACTCACTGTGTTGCATTTAATTTTTATTATAATTTTATTCTTGATGTTTAAATTTAAAGAATCCTGCTTTACATTTTCACTAGCAACTAACTATTTATGTGAATGTGCAAATGTACTAGCCTGAAATAAACTTGACTAAGCACGGTGGTTTTTGCGGCAACACAAACCAAAACAGCGCAAAACTTCTAGCGCCAAATCGACCCAGTATTTTGAATTCGCTGCAGTTTTATTTGCACATCTGCATGGAACAGATTTCCCTTATCTGCAATACAACACCTGTTGCTACAAATAAAGTTTTTCTTCTAATATAAAAGTTTTATATGATTACCAAATATCTTTTTCTATTATCTCAAAAACAATGTAACTGAACGAGAAACAATGCAAGATAACAATGGATAATGTTAAATTAATCTTTAATTTCCTTCCCTGTTATTAGAAATTGCATAGGTATTTATTATTTTGTTAATAAAATAAACTTATCATCATAACTGCCTGTGTTTTTGTGTAGCATTTTGTGTACTTGTCATTTGTGTTGTCACCTGGTCGGGTGTACCGCCCGCGCCGGGGTTGTCACACTGACCTAATGTTTTACTTGGGATGTTGCATGCCGCATGTTTTCCGCTTTTTCCGTCGTCAGCCCGCGAACATGCACGTGATGCGAATATTACGGAACGCACCACCCTCCAATGTTGTTAGAACTAAGTCGGACAAGGTTAGTGGTGAAGGAATTGTTTCTTTACTAGTTTCTATAGCCTACAACTATTTAATTAGAATAAGCACTTACATAGTCTGTATTATAAATTTAGCTATTATTTAGTGGTAGGGTGTGGTAACTAGGCAACAGCTAAGAGCTCATAACTGATTATTTCTAACAAAGAACAGTTTAATTCGGCGGTCAATTATATGGCTCTTAGTTGTAAAACGTTGTCATTTTTATTTTTACATTATGACTAATTATTTTGAACTTACAGGTTCAAAGTTTCAATGTATATCATCTAGATAAACAATTTGTGTCTTGTATTTTACTGTGATAAAAATGGCAATGCACTGTTTAAATGGAGTACTTTATTTTTGATAGCTGTATTAACTTGTTGACCTTTAATTTCAGTCTACCCCTGTGGGATCGATTCAGACTGGACACGAGATAGTTTCGCCCAACCGGGTTCACCAGCCGTTCAAGGTTAGACGGCATTCACTATTCATAATTGTATAAAAATAATAATTATAAGGTTCATCGACTTTTGAACAATATACGTATAGTGATGGTACGTGGAGGCCATTGTAATGTTGAACCAGTATAAGGCAATCGGATGACAGTTTATCTTTATAACTAAACCACCTTTTCTTATAAAATGGTAGGTCGAGCCTAGTGAGCTCTAATTTTCTAGCAAGCAAATATGGGGAGGTTTGTGTCCGTTTTCACCAACTAGTAAGGAACCTCTGAAAATGTAAACTTTAGTGTTGTATCTTGGCATATACCTAATACAGACTTGGGATTATGGTTGTGAGCATAGCTTCTATTTTGGACAAATTATGGACACTTTTAGCTGACAGGCACCAGTAATGGACAATTCACTCTTAATTCAAATGTCATACGGTTCTAAATTGATTGTTGCAAATCAAATGAATAACCCTTATCTTCTGTAAAATAAAAAGCAGCGTCCATTATTGGTGCCTTTTCCATTACTGGTTCTATCACCCTACACATCGCAAACCGGGGTGTAGATTTTTTTTAATAGAAAACTAGTTTATTTCGGCGTTTCTCCGTCGGGTTTAATGAAAATTGGTATGGCGCCGTTTAATCCGCACTGAAAGAGGCAATTATATTTATGTTGGGGTTTTTTTTAAATTAATTAACCCTATTATTCATAAACGAACATTTATACATTTTAGTTATCCCTTTCTATCAAATGGAAATTTCACAATGACAGATAAGGACAAAGCATATTTTAAAGCACACTTTAGCTATTGTGCGTTTATTAATTGTGGGTTAATGTTTATTGGAGCCCTTAACTGGCTTTATATTTCTGGTAAACATTTTAACGGGTTTAAGACGTAATTAATTTATACTTACATCAATCTACATCGAGTAAGAAGTCTGTATTTTATTAAAATCAAGACCATTATTTATCAAGCAGACCATTCTTCTCCGATCAGACATAAATGCTCTGTAAAAAAATGCCTTTAAACATTACGTTATCGCAGTGATGGATCTATTAAGAACATAATTGTATACCGCACTTACTGTGAGGTATCATTAATTACATGTCAGCCGTTGCTATCAAACCTATTAAACTTCAGCTTTTGCTTACAAAATGAAGTAAATTCATAGCTTGTACAATCAACAATGGATTACTGGACCACTCGGGAACTCTGTCAAAGTGACGCTATCGATACAATTTCTAAGCGACTACGATGTGTCCTCACTTTGAAATAGTTTCACCCTGAACTACATACAAAGGGTGATAGGGGATTATGTATGGACCCCTTCACCACCCTCAAACAGTCAGGGGCGCATGTCAATATGAAAGGACCCCAAAAAAAAAAAACATATATATGCATATTAAACGGGTTTTCTTTAATACCCAATAATAGCAGGCAAGGCTAGAATGTGTTTATTTTGAAATAAATTCCATGCGAGCCGATTATGATTATTCAAGAAATCCCCATACATATGGCGGTCGTCGTCATAGTAAAAATATATGATGTTGCTAAGATCTTTAATTTGACACATGTTTCATTTCTGTTGGCGAGTGGGGACATTTTTCCCCAGCGTCCTTTTTCTATATCAGTTGAACAACCTATGTTCATACAAAAGTTAATACCTAAAACAACGTCTTCGTTCTTTCAATCAAATACATAAATTAGCCAAGAAATAATTCATCTTGATTTCTTTTGACCAAGAAGTTATGTAGCCTCTTGTAATAGCCGTTGTATAATGATATCTGACACTAGTTTTTTGTCGGTGCAGGATGATTTATGTGATTATATGATTGGTTTGGTTGAGGACGATGAGGCGGCGCTCATATCCGGAGAGGTTTGCTCCTTACCTTGTTTGTTGTTTACCTTGCCTTAGTCCACACTATCACTGTGCTCCCATCTGTATTATTTCATCCAAATCTCTATGTAAGTATATTACATGTTTACCATAGTTGTTAAAGTATTATTATTATCCCTATCGTAACCAATACAAGGCTATAAAAAAAATACCTGCGATATTGACGTTTTTTTGTATGTTTATTGATCGACCACACAAAAGTCATACAATTCCTGGCGGCACGTCATTAACCTCAGAAAATGACGCATCTTTAGTAATGTTAGATTTCAGTGTTGAAACTTGCGCGCAAGTTGAATGTATACTGGCAGGGACGTGCCTTGTAACAATGGATGAGTGAGTAAGAGAGCAAGTTTTACTACGTCAGTACATCTTATTTGCTATTAAAAGACTTGTAATATAAATCGGGGTGTGAAAATGAATGACACATTTTTCGCATTTGCGTTAAAATCGTGTCTCGTCTAGTGCAAACTGTCATAAGAAGCGGCGCCGGAACGTGCAATCGTCAACTATTTTATAATGAGCCATTGTCGTAAATAAGCAGAGCATGGGTTATAAGTTACTTACTTAAGTTACTTTTAAAATGAGAGACGTAATCAATAGCTAATACAAATAGATCGAATTATCAAACAAATATCGTACGGCTTACAAAAAATTGTTTTTTTCCGTTTTATTCATTATTGAATTAAAATTCCGTAAAATTCTCAAATCTTACTTTATAAAACCTTTGCATCTGATTTTTTTTTAATGTTTCTTTGTGTAATGCAATATTATGTTGTTATTTGAGTTTCTTTTTGATAAATCAAAATCAGTCTTATCATTTGCGACAAGTGCTTAGTGCTTCTAGATTCGCTAGTCTCTAACTGACATATCGTGTTCTTGTGTGGATTTCAAAATAATGCTTCCACCGATAAGGTACAGTCAAGGACTTTAATTGTTAAGCCACTATGGAACCCTGTCATAATGACAGCGTCAAACCATATGAAAGGAATTACGCTAAAATTAATGATCAACGTTATGCGACAGGGTTCCATAGTGGCCTAACAATTAAAGTCCTTGACTGTACCCATACTTCAACCTGTGTTGTGTTCTCAGTGTGAATAGTTGCATTTTGAAAATCTTTCACGATTTTATGTTTTTCTTACGATTTCCCAATGTTTTTGTGTTTGAAGTGTTGAATTATTTAGAGCTATGAATAGCAACATGTGTATATTTTTGAGGGTCGATCCTTATATTTAGTGAGATGTTATTGTACTGACCTATGACTTTTATTTGCCTCTACTATTTTTGTTGGCATAAATAGTTAATCCTGACACGTTGTATGATCATTAATCATGACGTTTCAGAATATTGATAATGTTGACAGCAGTAAAACAATTCTAAAGTTATTTTTTGAGTGTAAAGGGATATTAATAATAGGATTGTCTCCGTGTGGTTACCGGCTTAGAATAGTGCCACTCCATTGAAGTCGTAAGAGGCGACTAAGGGTATAAAGGCTTGTAGTATTGTTACTGTCACTAATATACAATGCTAAACATCTTAACGTGGTTATGCAAAATATGGTTATAGAATTAACAACAAGACTTAGTGTCCTTGGTAATTCTGTAGCTCTGCCTACCCCACTCTGGGAATGATGGCGTGAAGGTTGTTTCACTGATGTCCACATTTTCAATATTCAGAAACTTCATGATTTTGCAATGTGTCAGTTTATGCACACGAGCAAAAGGGATAACAAATTAAGTAGTTATTTATGAGAAAAATATTATTTTTGTACCCATGAATGGTAAAGACAATAAACTCATAGATTCAGTTTATTTTCCCCTAAGAGTAAATCTTTCGAGCTAGGACCATTCTGTGTGTCCCCGAATCCCTTCTTTACCTGATTGTATTGAGTACTTAACCGTCTGTAGTTTAAAGTAACGTATAATTATTTATAGGTGTTGGCAATTGTAGTATCAATGTTGAATTGGAAAACTGACACATACTAACTAGCCGGTAAAAACTATTTACAAAGTTCAAAACCTTAAAAGCAGAAACTTTAAGATTTACTCGCAGCCCCGTATTCAAATTGATACTACAATTCTACCGCGCTGCCTTCGAACGCCTACTTTAACGATTGGTTTGCAGGGTGCCGTTAAGGACAGTGGGACAGGGGGCACTGCCAACACCGGGGGCAACTGGCCCCACAGCGGGAAGGCCACCCCGCTCACCACGGGCCACCTCACCCCCGCTGATAGACATGGTTCTGTGCAGGTAAGATGCAACATCAAATTATCCTACTGTTAGAACATGTTATGGCTATGGTTTATAACCTTTTAAACGCCCTACGTCAAACACGTGTCACTCTAATTAATTCAATTTAAATCATACGAAAGAAAGGATCTTCTTAGAGGCAAAGAGGTCATGGCGACTTTAAACGTCGTTGGTGTTCAACAGGTTAAAACCATGTAAGGTCAGGTGGGGTAAGAGCGCGTCAACGGGGTAAGTGCGACAAACCATATATTTTTTAGGAGGAATTATTGGTTTGACGGACTTGCCACGGAGACACACGTGCCACACCTTACCTTATGTCGAATGTCTAAGAAATTTCGATACTCCATTTACTTTAACGACCTAGTACTGGAAAAGTGCAGTTGCAGTGATTGCTAATGAAGATCTGTTAAAAACGCACTCACAATGAGCAGGTAATCATTCGGCTCCTACATCTGTACAGTGCGAACGCGTTTGTGTTCCCTTCTTGCGACTTAATTTTTGTTGTTTACCTGCGACCTGGCTTTTGAAACAGACCGATGTCTCCTAATTCTGTACCACGTTGTGAACGGGTCCTAAAAAGATTATCGTTAGTTGCCACCCACTTATACCGGCCTCTACCTTTTGTCCTTGTCATTTGTTTGACACTGCGAGTGAAAGAAGCCTATACTATAGTTCGTAAAAGTAAATGGAGTATAGCGCATGTTTTTGAAATTCGTATCGGTATTTATCGGTCGAATTTACATGATTATTTCGTGTTGTATATCTTGCGAATTGGTTGAATTTGAGTTATAAACTTAGCGAGTAGAATTGAACCCGTTCCTTTCTTAGATTTGCTTGACAAGGAAAGTTTGACAGTTAGCACCTATGATAGTTTTTTATCAATATGAAATAATAAATATCAAAGAGTAGGAGTTCTTAACATTTAAGTTTGCTTTAAATTTACCTCTACTACAGAATATATTACCTACATATAGAACAAGAGTTTGATTTACGTTGACTTTGTAGTAAAATAAATGAATACCACTTTAAAAGTATGTAGTTGGAACAGATTTATGTTATGCATGCTTTGTTGTGGTCATAGTGTCCATGCAACATTTCTCAGTACATTGTGAATGTATATTGGTGTATTTATTTTTTAGCTATTGAAGAATAAGCATTTTCGATATGCGCATATCCCCGGGTCCGTGTCCACGGTCAGTTGTGAACTATTTGCGGCGATCCCTGTGTGGCTGTCTGCATGACGCTTTATGTGCAGTCTTGATGGAGCTCGCACTTGCTGTTATAAATGTTATCTAACGTTATAAAACATTTGGTTTAATTTTTTTTATCACAAATTATAACAAAAGTTAAACATTGTTATCATGTTATATAACTTTTTAAATGTAATATAACAAATTACAACACGGTAACAAATACGTTATAATTTTTTACCAGTGTGGGAGCGTTTGAAACATCAACAAACTGTAACAAAATGTTATGAAATGTTTTATATTGTTAATATAACATTTGTAACAGCAATTGTGTGCACCACATGCCGCAAGCGAACTGTGGGAGGAGGTAGTGCGGTGCGGCGCGTTTCCGTAGCGAGGCGGAGGCGTTTGTTGTTAAGGAACACGCCGCACCGCGCCGCTTCCACTATCAGTGTGTTTGCAGTTTTAAAGCTTAACGAGCACGGCCAATATTCATTGATAACATTTTGTGCTATGATTGCTTTGAGTAAGAAGTCTTGTTTGATGTGACTCGATGTGGCTTGTGCCGAAGCAATAACTGTCGTAGTAATGGAGGCTTGTAAAACTAAAATCTTAATACCAAATGTATCTATCAAAAATACTAAGTATGTATGATCTAACTCAGTTTGCTGCAGTATCTACTACTCATTTTTTTTTTACCTAATAGTTATTGTAATGTTAAGACATTCCGCCTTCGGCAGGCAAGCAAAGTACACTTGTCGAGCTTATAGTAAATAAGCTAACAAAAAGCTAAAATGCGTCGATTAATACTTACAAAGAGAAACTGTAAAATCAGTGGTTCTATTTTACTTGGTGAAACAATATTGCTTTTGACATGTTATCGTATTGTTTTTAACTAGGCCGCCATTACTGTCAAGTAAATGAAAGTAATCATATCGTTGACAATACGATAATATGTCAAAAGCAGTATGATTTTACAGAATATAATATAGAACCCCAGGTGAATTGTATTATTCAGTCGCATTTCCAATTTAGCCATTAGGACCATCGTATAGCAAGTAAATGGGATCGCTTCCTCTCTCAGATTTCGTAACAGAGACGCTTCTGTTCAGTACAAAATATTAGTTTCAACAAACTGGGGCCAGATTTTACACGGGTTTTACCTTTTGTTTTTGACTTGTTTCCGTATTGTCAACATTTCGATATCTCTTATTTACTTGACAGTAATTACCTTTTGTGTTTGACTTGTTTCCGTATTGTCAACATTTTGATATCTCTTATTTACTTGACAGACACGTTAAATATAAATCAATATGGTCGAGTTCTGTTGTGATGGAATATCTTAACTTCTACAAGACTTCTTATTTATCAGTTTTATCATTTAACAGCTACAAGTTCTTCATATTAGTTTTGTACATTTGTGGAAACGTTAGTGAGGTGGTTTAGTGTAGCGATTTTGTTTGATATCTCTTTCACTCAACACTTCCATTGATCCATAACCACAATTCATAGTAAATTTAAAGTTAATCTCATGCGTTTTGCTCCATACCCATTTTTATTCGTTCACTATTAAAGCTACGTTTTATTAAATATTATTACGCTTATTGATGTTGTTTTTCACTAAATTAAATCGACTCTTTCTCAAGGCCTTTAACCATGTACAATCACCCAATAAAAATCACTGTTTATTTATTTATTTATTTATAGGAACACAAACAGTTACAAACATAATTCTTAGAAACTGTTTTCAAGTACAATTGATCATAGACAAACAGTGTTCACGGTTGACAAGACAAACATATTATTAACAGTCCTCCTAACCTACTGAGGTAGGGTGCTAAGTAGGCGAACACTAACAAATTAAATTATAAAAAAGGAACTTAAAAGTAAACTGCCCTTTATTGTTGCCACGTGATATAGTTAAAAACATTTCAAAGCTTTCACACTTCATATTTATTGTTAGTGAAACAAGTGTTTCATAGATAAATTGGGAAACGTAAAAATTAATTAGAACATTTAAAATAATATCATAGAAACGATTGGTATAAACGGTTCTTCATGTTAAATAACGAATACGGTTAAACCGAATGGGGCCTACGTATCGGTCACCGATCCCATGTTAACATGGCATGTTGGTACAGATTTATTCACTGCTTTTTTGTTTTAAATTCATGCATTAAAAATCCTAAATTGTTACGAAAATCGATAATTTGTAATCCTTCTTATTCCGTATAATGTAAATTACCAAAACTCGGCTCTATTTATTATTCAGAGAGGTCTTTGATCATGTTTTGTGCTCGTATACTTTCAGATCATATCTGTAAGACGAACAACCGCAATAACAAAATTTTAGGGATGTGTGTGTATTGAGTATGGTTTCTCGAAGCTCGCTTCAACGCAACTATGGTGTATAAGTATATATGATTACTAGTTCAGTAGATAACTGAACAAGCGATAAAGGCCTTGCTCTTCCGAAAAACTCATCGCGACGTAAACGTTTCGGTCGAATTTGGTATCCAGCGAAGGATACCATTTTAATGCATTTCTATCTTTTAGATCGTCCGTCAGGTTCCGCTTTCGTCATAGTTCTAGCTTTGGTCACTATTGATATTAGTTTTAGTAAGCTTAGTTAGTTACTGGCTAGGTGAACCATTTGGACAAGCAGGTTTTGATCCAATTTTAAGAGTTAGGTTAAGGTTAAGGTTATTTATGTTAGTCCCCAAAAGACTAAAGCACCCTGAAAAAAGTTCTCCGCGAGCTCTGTCCATCCCTAGCCAGTAAAAATAATAAGCTGACGAACGCGGAATCACCATAATTGCTGTTTTGTCTCTAGTTTTAAATAATGACATGACCTATCCGTAATAATTGATCCGACGAACTGGATCTGACTCATTTCTATAATCATCCTGTCGACGAGGCATAAGGCAGTTGTATCACTTCCGGCGATCAAGCGATTAGCTATCGACTATTATCTCGCTTACGAAGCAAAATTTAGCGTGTCATCAAAGAGACACGTATATAAATAGTTGATCGCTCTACTCGCTTCTCGCTCATCGTCACCGGTGGGACAAGTACCTAAGGCCTGACGCTACAGCGTTAACTGGAGAGCAAGGTCTATGAGGTACTTGTTGTGGGTGTACATTATGGACACTTAACATTTAATTCAAAGATTATAAGTAGGGTTAGGACTTGTGGTGGCATATCGTGGCTCTAGAATCCATGGAGTAGCTACTTCCTATTTATTATAATACATACCACTTTGATTTTGACCTTCAGTATTTTAATATTTCAAAATTCATTTATTAATTAAACCGCTAAACCAATTTAAATTAACTGTGGTATGGAAGATATCCCTGCTGTGAAAGCGTTAAAACAAGCAAATATTAGTAGGTATATATAAACCGAACTAAACATGTATTTAGTTTATTTTGAAATATGACAATACTGAAGGTCAAAATTAAACTGTCATGTATTATAATAATTAGGAAATAGCGACTCCATGGATTGTAGAACCGCGATATGCTACCAAAAGTCCTAACCCTAATTATAAGGTTTTAATAGGTTTTAAATTGATTGCTTCGAAATAAATGAATGACATAAGATTCAAGTCTCAATCATTGGTCCTTGTTCGTTACTGGTTCCATCGCTGTACGTTAACGTGGTACTTGGTAGGTGGTCAGCTCGACCAACGGCGAGCTCGGCGCGGACGACCCCACGGCGGGCCACAGCAACACGCCCATCACGCAGCCGCACCACGACGTCGACGTCATCGACGACACCAAGTCAGTCTTTCAGCTGTACGGATCCTTTTTTATTACCTATAGCTTTAGTTTAGCTTTTAAGTGACGCGACGGACTGACGTTGAGGACAGTGCGAGAATATTTTTTTGTTTTTATGACTTGTTCTGCATCTCTTAAAAGTATTATCGGTTTCTGATATCATCGCTGAAAAACATAGACGAACAAACGAACAGACACTTTATTTTGTGATTATTTTATAATACTAGCTTTTGCGCGCGACTCCGTTAGCTTTGTAGTCGTTTATCGATATTCCCTCGAGAACTCTCAAATTTTCCGGGATAAAAAGTAGCCTATGTGCTATTTTATCCTTTCAGCCGTTCTGACGTGATTGAGTAACAAACATCTAAATTATCGCATTTATCATATCATATTAGTCAAGCAATAAGTAAGATAACATAAGGTAGAGTAACACTCATATTTTTACCCTGTCCGATATACGACAATCACATGCATGACTTATGTTTTTTATCTACTAAAACGCGTCCTACTTAATTTGGTACGTATATTTACACAATCGTACGTCGTATCGTTATATCAAGTGGTGGGGCGCATCTTCGTGGATTGAAAACAGTAATTTAGTATAACCACTTACCGTTAGAATACTGATTTTGAATTTATCTTCATCGACACGATGTTTGGAAGCGGCATACACAGCTCTAAGGGAATGATACGATAACTTAGAGGTTTTTTAAAATTGAAACACGAACTAAGTACGCGTGTTAGGTTTTTTTTGTTTTTTTAATTTTAGTACCTGACAGTTTACAGCGTGTATCAGTGACAGTAGGAGTGTTGATTAATTATAAATGTCCTTATTTATATATTGCTATACCTAAAAATGTGCTGATACACGTGATTAATCATCTTCTTAAGTTTTTGAACGTAGCTTGCAAACACCATTCATATGAAAAATTTTACACCCGGAAACTGTATGGTTATGTAATATTTATTGTCCAAAAAGTGCACAAAATATATTCCCCAACCGGTTGGAATTCTGGAATCATAATGCAGATCGTGAAAATGCGGGTTCGATTCCCGATTATTGTACAGTCAAGGGCAATAATATGTATACACTTTAGTACCTTGTCACTTTAACCACTGTGACAGTTCATATATGGCAGTTCAAATATGACGACAATTAGACAAGGTACTAAAGTGTATACATATTTTTGCCCTTGACTGTACTTCAATCCCGATAGCATTATGCATATTATGTATGTGGCAATCGTCGTCTAATATGCGCAACACTCATTTTACTATTAACGGTCGGAATTGTGCATGATTCTTGTATAATATCAAAATATTTATGTATTTTTAACTCCTTTGAATTACTTACACAGCAATGGACACATTTTTACTTTATAGCTTGTTTGAAATTACTGTTATTTCTTATAATAATATCTATGAGCCTAGTAAGAGAGGGATAACGAAAGGGTGCATCTTATGTCTTTCTTTAATTTAACACTCGTGTCTAGACTTCCCGCCCCGCCTGCAGCTTTGAGTGTTTCTCGAGTATCTGCCAACTCAATCAACCTGTGCCTATGCAGACTCTGTAAATCGTCATACAGGCAATCTATGTTTTCCAGGTGTTGCTGTTTCTTCAAACGCAAAAAGAAGAAATGCGCCGCCCGCGCGGGCAAGTGACGCGGCCCCCGCCCCCCCCCGCCCCGCCGCGCCCGCCGCCCACCACACACTCGCACGCATGCAGGCGTAAGGCTACGCTGAGGCGATTCGCGTAAAGCAGATGTTTACTTTCGCGGTTTTATTTATGGCGATAACTTGAGTTCTTTTTGACTCAAGTAGCTGCACGAACATATTTGGAACGTCCCTGAACTGCTAAAACAAATGAATTGAACATTTGTTAACCTATTTCGGACTCTAAATCGTAGGTTTAGAGCGCGATTGAAGTTTAGCAGATGTCGCCGCTTGGTCAGTTTTTGCAGTAGAGGAATTATGTGAGTTCAAGATTTATGAAGAAGATTTTTACAGTAAATTTTCAGAAGCATCTTAGAATACATAATTTCCTTAAAGAAAAAAATCATTCAATTGTGTATCCGCTTAAAACCGTAGGTATATTAGCTAAATAAAAAACGTTTTACTGACATGATAATAAATAAAGTGCATTATAAAATGGTTACCTACTGATTAGATACGTTGAAATACTGAGGAGCCCACTTCGAGACATTAGACATTACAGAGATTATATATTTGCGGAAACAAAACATTGTCTTTGTTTATCCAAGATATTTAATTGAATATTTTAACTCCGCCTAACTCTTTAATGAAAGTGAAGATGGATGGGCGTTAGGATACCATTATATTATCGAGTATGTACCTGTGTTTTTGACCAATTTACATTTCAGAGTATTACCCGTTAAATATCCCTATTGAATTTGACTAAATTCTGGGTATTTACTTGGTAGTCGTTCATCTGTGAATTAAATAATAACACACCGTGGTGTACGGTTAGAAAATCGCAAATAAATAAAAGCAATAGTAACTGATATTTAGTGCTGTAAAAAGTGTGAAATTACTTTTACTGACTTTAACCAGCCGAGCGATACTTGTGCGCTCGGTCGGATTGAAAAGTGCCTCGATACGTTATAAACCTGCAGCATATATACTTAATAGACGCGTATGTGATAAACATATGCACGCTCGTCAGCTTTTAGCTGATACAATGGTACTGATGTTGTTCATAGATATATTGTTCATAGATATTTTTATTACTAATATCCTTAAGTTGTTTCGAAACACATTTTTGGTCGTTGAGAATTTGAAAACTGCTATCTGCGCGCATCGCCACAGCATAGCTTTTAATTTTACAAACACATTGTATATTATGAATTTTATGTAAAAAAAAAACGCTCAGAGAAAACTACTCACCGCCATTAAATTTACGCCTGTCATACACGTACCGACTCAACGTTTAAATCATTGTTCCATTTGTTTAAAGTTACTTATTTTTCATTTAGTCGGTTGTCATTACTATTTGAAGTCTTTATTATATTGTTAATAGTATTTGTCAGCGGCCATTCCGGAAGTCATGGCGGGGTGTGGGTGAATCGATACTCAAGTCGTGGTCGTATGTGCGACGGCCGCGGCGACCACGCGCGGCCTCGCGCCGGGCGCGGTCGGCAGTTCAGTTTTGTGTTCCCGTCCGTAGCATATTATGTTTAATTTTTCACTAAATTCTATCCCTATCTAGTGCGACGTGAGATTTACTATAAGTACCTCATATACATAACTTAGTGCGTGTCGTCCAGTCACTCGCATCGATGGTCCATTCCAGCTGTCGAACAAATCGAACGATTTGTGAATCTTTCATCGCGATCATTGTCACCCGTAGTTGTATACAGACTAGTGTCGACGCTTTACCGTTTCGTGAAGCAGAAGTGTATTCCGTACTTCCCGCGAGTTCTTCACTCGAAACGCAGTGTATTTGGGTTGTTACATAACTAATGAATTACCATAAGATAGTATGTTTCCTGTATACCTGGTCGGTTCGAGGTGCTTGAACTCGCCACTCGAGGTGTGCTGAGGGCCGCGAGGGCGCCCGGCTCCCCGAGACAGGTTGTGACTGAGATGCCGAGGTGGCTCCGCGGATCGCCGCGCGCCCCGTGCCTTCGCTCAGCACACCGATCAATGCATATTCTAGGATATAATTTTATTTAGTCATTGCGTAAACTAAGTTCACTTTGTGCAAGAAACAAGTATGATTACTATATTATTTAAAATTGGCTCCGTTCCTATAGTGGCCACATACTTTCCTATTCATTATTTATGCTCGTATTCTTTAATTATTATAGTTTTAATATATGACGTAACTTAAACTGCAATTCATGCAATAAGTGAGTGAAAATAAAAGTAAAGTTTCGTGGCAACGAATGTCGCCCTGCAGTATGAAAGTAATCGGTTGTTTACTTGATGACATAATTGCTGTTTAGTGTGCAATAATTTATGTAAAAGTTCATTACAATTATGTATGTAAAGAGGTTTGTTTCAATGGGCGTTCCCGACCCGGTGTGGAGCCGAGTGGACTGGCTTATCTCCTACAAGACTGATCGAAACATTTCACCTTGTGTACAAATAACGCGGCTCTGGGCTCTCGTCAATTCACATTATTGCAAGCTTCCTTTTCATAGCCGTACTCTTATGACGGTATATCACTCGTGTAGGGTAGGATCGGTTCGCGGAGCGAGGCGCGGCGTCTTGTTATTTATTGGAGTTGCTGGAGTCGAGTGCGAATAGACTGAGTAGTCATCGGCGCGCGTCCCGCGGCCGTCGAGTGGCCCGCTCCAGCGGTTACAAAGCGTTTTGTGTTGAGTTTCGAATGGCTTGAACGAAACGTCTAAAATGTTAATTTGCAGTCTTCCCTTAACGTAGGAACTTTGAATCTGATTCTTTGTTTTTTAATTGCGATGCGTAGTGTTAATATAGTCGCTGTGGCCACTCGACGCGGCCGCTTCTTTGGCGGTGTAAAAATTGTACAGCTTAGGAGGAAATACATTTGTATATTTTTGCTTGGACAGGACGCGGCAAGTATTATCAAGTGCGTGGTTTGCGTAGAAGTAAGATTTTGTAGATGTCAATGTTCGGCAGCGCTGCTATACTGAAGCGCTTGGAGGGAGTCCGTCGGTCGTCAGCGGCGAGGCGAGGAGCGCCGGCGCAGGGCGGCGGCGGACGTCGCGTTGACGTCATATGAGTTATGGATTAGTCACGGTTATGTAGTCATCACAAATTTGTATTCCCGCGTTAGAAGTTATTCATTTTTGGCAAATCGTATGTTCAAAGTCATTGAACATACATCTTGTTGTGTCGATTTCATATTTTTAGAAAAAGTATAGGTAATGCGATTATTGTCGAAAATTGTGCATATGTAAAAGGAAATTTTTAAAATTAATTCTTTAATAAGTTTTTGAGGGATTATTGTGAACAAATGAAGTATTCTCCTCGTTAAATGATCGTTAATATGTATTGTAAAAGCATTGCAATATAATCGAGTGTAATAAACCATGTATGTCTTAAACATGATGATAAATACCATAGTTGTACCTAATTGTTACTTTCTATTTGCTAGATAGTATAATCTAATTAGATTGGGTATTCAAATTTTAATGTGTTTTGTAACCCGCGAACAAATGAAGGCCGCGCGTGTTAATACGCAATAATTATAAACTGTGTTGAAGTCCGTTGGTCCGCCGGTCACGTTGATGGTGCAGACAAGGTTTTTTTAATGGTAGTACTTATTAGTAAAACTCTAGGAAATTGTTGGGTGCAGATTTGGGTTCGGTTTGCTATATAGCTTAGATCTGGCGTTGGCGAAACACGTTGCTCTACACTTTAGTCCTTATTTTATATACAATCAGTATCGAATAATCTAATCTAAACGGTCTAGGGAGCATAACAAATATTTTCAATTAAATTAATTGGTAAAATATTTGTGACCTTTTTGATGTGTGTAGGAATTTTAGATAGGTATTTTAATTAAGAATCGACCAGCAATATTATTTATATAATTTTAATCAATATAATTGTGCTTACAATTGCTGGGTCTGTGTGTGCTAAGCTATATGTCACGCCGGCCGGCCTCCCGCATCATCAACGTGACCGCGGAAGACGACGTTAATAAAATCTTTATTAATAACCACAATGTTATGAAGCACCCTATAATTTCATTCATCGCGGAGTGAGCTGCGATGTAAGTGAACAATTGAATTATGTGAAAGTTGCACCAAAAATGTAGATGTATGTGCGAGGAAAGCAACCGGCGGCGCCGCCCGCGGCCGCCCCGGCAACGTACTGTGTAGTTAATTTAAATTATAATTTAATATTTTCGCTTACCTAAGTAAGTCATGTTCAGTCGGTCGGCTTGCGAACGCACGAGGAAGAGTTTTGAGCTATAGTTATTAACTTTATGTATTATAAATATTATAATACATGATGCTTTTGAAACTGAATTGAATTCTTATTGTAAGTATAAAATAAATATTAATATTCATAGAAACAGTTCTCAGTGTTTATTTTTTCTGTAAGATGTATGGTAAACATTTACATACGCAATTTGACTTGTATTCAGTTAAGGTCACAACCTGTTCAAAAATACGAAAATATTTGTTAACTCATAATTAAATAAAGCTTATTATAAGATATTAGTTTTATTCTTTGTGACGGTTAATCCAAATGAGCTGAGGTTAATCGCGGCCTTACGTATTCTGGGTTTCTGTGTAGGCACATTGTCACATTAATTCTAAATAAGAGTGCTGACCTAGACGAGCAGATAATATTATCACTTTGATTAGGTTATCTTTTTGTTCCTCGGTTTATAAACAAGTCAAAAATACAAAGACCGATCAACGATACCGATCTTTGAGCCTACAAAATGTTCATAAAGAAAAAACATAGGTATATTAGGTATATAGGTACACAAAAACTTAAGTTACCCACAGTTATAAGTAGTTAGTAACAATACACAATTTTTCCAAAAAATAAGATTTTCCTGTGTCACCTACACTAGGCTAGGCCTGCCTCGTGTAGTCGCACAGCACATTGTAACCGTGCGTTGTTTATCCGACAAAATAATTTTACATTATTATCTACTTGCAGATTTTTTTATCACAGCTTCAATAAAAGCTGATTCATGGTAATAAACCGTTGAGAAATATAATTTTTTTAATAGCATAAAAAATAACCAAGACAAACTTAAACGTTTTTTCCTATTACAAAATTCAATATGGAATTTATATGGTCAACCTAATTTCACTTTTGATGATCTCTTCTACGGTATTTTAATATTTTGTTGAGTAATGCGATTTAAAAAATCATGTATATTCCATATACATATTACATTCATTTAGATTCATTTTGTGGATGTCGTAAGAGACGACTAAGGGAATAAAGGCTGTGTAGTACTGTTAGGCGATGGGCTTGCAACCTGTCACTAATGCGCTGGTAAACATCTTAGCCTAATTGTGCAAAATGTGGTTACTTACAGAATTATTAACAAGTTTTTAGAGTTGTTAGTAATTCTGTAGCTCTGCATACCCCACTCTGGGAATAAAGGCGTGAGCTTATGTACAGATGTAGTGCAAAATGATTTTCCTTCGGGAAAACTCGGATCTCAATCGGAATACGATGGCACCCGAACTGTCAATCAATGATTGTATTAAATGAGTGACGTTTTCATGTCCATTAAAATGGAACTTTATATGTCACTTTGTCATTTGACACTAAACAATAAAGTTCCATTTTAATGGACATGAAAACGTCACTCATTTAATACAATCATTGATTGACAGTTCGGGTGCCATCGTATTCCGATTGAGATCCGAGTTTTCCCGAAGGAAAATCATTTTGCACTACATCTGTATGTATGTATGTATGTAGACTTTTTAAATTAGTTTGAGACTGAATGTGTGTGTGTGTTAGTGTTCTGATGTGAATCATTAGGTAATGGCTTGGTAATGGTGAGAGACGACGTGGGAAGTCCAAAATAATAAGCAACGAGCGACACCCCCCCCCACGGCTTTGTCACTTTAGTTCATTTAGGACAAGTTTGCAATTAAACCCATCGAGGTAGGTTTGCACGCACTCTGCGGTTATGAAACAGCTATTTGCATAAAAAATATCACTTAGTAGCACCTAGTGATTGTAGGATTATCACTTCTGTTAACTTTAAACATACCTAGTTCATGGTGCCAACAATAGGAATGACTATAGTGAACACAAACAACATTCCACTAAATCTATGAATGTAGCAGTGTTAAACCCTTTGAACGACTTGATACAAACGTCGTCCTCACACGCCAATGACAGCTGAAAACCACAGCTAATGTCAACCTTACGTCACAAATACTCTGGTCTATTTTGCAGTATCTGTGACCACTATATGGGTCGATGGCGTCGTAGGACGACATGACCCGTGGTCCCACTACTTCGTCCCACTGCTCTATTCGCTTACGTTAAAAATTCGCCAGAAACCATTTTTATTCCGGAAAACTAGGTAGGTTAGATTCGTTAGGTATCTTTAAACGCCGTAGGCACTACAGTGTACGACCACTTTAGTCGTTGGTGCTCAAAGGGTTAAACATTTATTAAAACAACCGTTTTTATAGTTGTTGGAAATTCTGTAGCTCTGCCTACCCCACTCTGGGAATTAAGGCGTGAGTTTATGTGTGTGTGTGTGTGTGTATTACCGCAGTGTCGGACCTCCATTATGTTAGGTAGTTTTTCATGCTTGAAGCGCAAAGGGCCCAGAATAAAAGCCCCGCAGTGCACATTTTGCACAATCAGGCTAAGATGCTTACCAGCGCATGTAGTGACGGTTTTTAGTCGTAGGTGATTCTGTAGCTCCGCCTACCCCACTCTGGGAACGAAGGCATGAGTTTATGTATGTATTTGTAGTTCTACAATGATAGTTTAATGTCCTTCCATTAATTACTTAGTTGTTGAGTCTGGGTGGGATCTATGTAGTAGATGTTAACACAGGTAACGGTTCAACTTCAACCCCTCGTATGTCGAAATTGAAAAAAAACCCAAGTTTTAGTCTTCGAATTACAGTATAGTTCATTTTTTTTTTATAAACTTGGACCAATCTTGTTTCTTCCTAAAGAAGATAGGGTTATTTATTTATTTTGCAACAGGCAAATTAGGTAACTGTTCGATTTTTGTGAGGTAACTAGTGTCCGTATCATTGTTTCTTGTCAACAAGTGACCAAGTGCCTTCGCCCTATTCCAATTTCCTTTGACTACCTAACTTAGGTTCTAGCGCAAGAAGCTCAATTTTGCTCTTTTTCTTACTTTAAAGTTAGAGTAAGACAGCAGTCAACTTCTGCATTTTTTATTACTAGTCTAAACCTCGCTTATCACAAGGTCGCTATATTGAAGTAAAGCGAAGAGACTGCTTGGCCAAGCGAGGGACGTACAAAAATGACACCGGCTAAGGGTGTAGCGGTGCCATACAAACCAAGTACCTCCTCAGTAGGCCTTGGGATTTTACATACAAGTATATAATAGGAGATCTAAAGAAAACAAGATCATACTTATACAGTTTATTTCGACCAACGTCCACATTCCAATCAATAAAGATAATAACTAGAAACAATTGCGTAAGTAGGTATGTAACGGAACTATAGCTACGTTCGCGGACGAGCCGGCGAACAAACGATTTGAAACCTAAACTCTAGCTAGTACTAAAAATTCAGCGATAGACACTACACATAATTGCACCAACGTTTAACTCAAAAATGCCTTAAAGTATAAATTGCATAACAAAGTAAAAATATAGATATCTAAGACAGAGTAAAATCTAAGGTTATTATCATTATATTAATTTGAAGTCTTAAATAAATAACTTTTTCAATTCATCTACATTAAAATCATACTTTATCTCGAGATAATACTTAACCTAAATTAAATCGTACGATCTCACTATCGCAAGGAATAATTTCATTGAAACTGTAAAATCATAATAAAAATAGAGAAAATATATCGTAACAAAATATTTATAGAGTAAATAGAAATGTTGAATTATCGGAAAGTACATACACACGGACCGAGCGCTCTGCAAGCGTTGCAAAATTCTATATGGTACCTTCATCGTGGCTTAAAACAAGTGAAACGGACTAAATACCGTTAACTACGAAACTCTTAACTTCAGAGTTATTTCGGGACTCGTAGTCGGAGACCTCCTCGATGAGTATGTCCTCAGTTTTGACGGGGATGGGCGGGAACAGATCGACGAGCTCCCCGAGCTTCCTGCCCGCGGTCACGAGCGTGCTGCTCAGGAACGTGTCGTCCAGGTCTCCGCCGTCGAATTTGGCGTCTATCTTGTAGACGTTCTCGTAGTTCTCCTCCTTGACGATGGGCGGCAGGTAGTCCCGCCCGTCGTCGTAGTCGAAGTGTATTGTTTTCATACGTTTCTTGAGTGTTGGCGGCCAGTCCTCGTCCACGGGCAGGTCGCGGTACCCGCCCGGCAGCGGCGCGGGCGCGCGCGCCGCCACGGCCGGGTAGTCGTGGTCCGCGGGCGGCCGGTGGAACGTGATCAGCTCGTCCATGTTGAACTCGCCTTCGTCGATCACGGCTTCATCGAACACCATTTCTGAAAATACATTATGTTACACAAGGTTTTTTGAGGCTCATAGATCTAATTGCAATCTAAAGACTGCAATGCATTGGAAACTAAGGTTTAAGATGGAATGCCTCTATGCTAGTCATTGTTACTTTGGAAGGACATCCAATCAATTAAGCTCCAAATTACTACGGTATAAATTTAATATTTGCAATCTAGTATCAGTCTAGCTAGAATCAAGAGCACTTACTACGGAGCCTTAATTCGCTGTGCTCGAAACAGCCGTAGTGAGATGATTGATTCGACACTCTTTCAAATAATGTGATTGAGCTTGACCATGGAAAAATCTTGTGTGCGAAGGTTGTACGACGTAAATTATGATTTACGAATGAACAATAATAATAAATGTTTTCATTAATAGTTATTTCAGAAAAAATTGAACTGCCTAGTAAGGCCACTACGGTTAAATGGAGCGCTGGAAATGAAGTCTTAACACGTTTTGCTTTAATACCACGAAAAAGTTATGTCGAGATATTTTTGAATGCCCGTCATCTAGTTGCTTCATCTGACGATAAACGATATCCTAGATCTTCAGCAGGCCGGTAAAAACCGTATAATATTAACATTTATTTTTAAATTACTTTTAATTATTACGCTGTCAATAGCTACTTTCAAAACAGTGACATAATAATTCACGGGTATTCTCCCAATTTAAAATACCAACTGCAGTTAAGTAAGCCTTGCATAATCGACAACAGTTTGTAAAAGTGAAGAAAGTTCAGTCTAGTCGAAATTATGCAAGGGAATCTCGAGCGTGACAATATTTTGAATAAGCAATGCAGCCAGTTTTTAAGCCATGAATTACAGCACTACTTTTATACAATGTTGAGTACTGAAACAGGACTGAAATCAATTGAGTTTCAACAGATAGTTTTTCTTCAATTCTTTTCTATGTTGCCTTCTACTTAGAATGAAGACAGTGAAAGATTTTTCGCTAGAT